>VXAL01019813.1:6682-47662 GCA_013399475.1 Chauna torquata | reverse complement strand
CCCCCCCCCCCCCCCTTATTTTAAGAAGTGTAATATTCATTGCACATACCCTGTGTTTATTTGCTGTAGAAAACTTGTTTCCTTAAATTAATATGTAGCAGTACCTATATAAAAATCTTAATTCTCAGGTGCAAGTTTGAGCTCTGCTGCGTGGAGTCTAAGAAATCTCCTAATTCATGCTACAGGGATATTCCTGTAAAGAATAGCTGGAAACCTCCTGAGATGGGTGGAGCATTCTCACACCCTTTTAACTAAATTGAAATTGTAGCAGTAGGCATTTCACAGGAGCCTCAAATTTCTAAAGCTCTAATATATACAGAAGTGCTTTGTTAAAGACAGCTGGATCCAAATATATGCTTAAAACTCGGCTGCGCACATTTACTGAACACAGGAAAATGCAATTAGCCCAGAGCTGACAAAAATCCTATTAAGTCATGCAGCACACGACTTCTAGGACTAGGCTTTCTTGAAGTGAACTACTAGTTCTTCCTGGGGGGAAAAATGGGAATCTCTTCTTCCTCCTTCTCATTTTTTAAATTTACATTCTGTTAAAGCCAGCTGAATTTTCCATTTGCTAGTTCTCTGCTTAGTCTCTTTTATGGGGAAAAAAAAAAAAATCCTAAATCTCCTCAAGATGATGCCTTAGGCAAGGCCTTCCTCTTCCTGAAGAAACAGCTTTACCACCCTAATGCTCTCTTATCTTCTCTCTCTCCCAGGAGGACGTGGGTTCCTAGGAGGCTCCTGGGAGCCCCCCTGCCGATTGCCACTACGAATATGCAGGTAGCCTCAGCAAAACAACTAACCCCATCAGTAACTGTTTTCCTTACTAGAGATAAAATTGCAGCTGAGTTATGCCCAAGCATACCACACACAGGAGACACTGTCCAAAATACAAAACATTGCTTTGGTTCTCTCCAATGTGAAACTAGCACACTGGCGTGACAGCTTCCACAAAATGGACTGGGAATAGAAGCAGACCCAGCTGGTGAACAGAAAGGAAATGCAAGAGAATTCATAGGTCTAATTCTGACCTTGTAGATTCTGATTTCTCATCAGCACCATTCCACTGCATGTCTGTTATCTCTGCTTTATAACACTGCAAACAGGAGCCATATGTAGTTATATGAAAGTGCTCTTTCCTGAGCTCAGTCCTGGTCCCCCCCATTGTCTTTCATTGCTGTGTGATTTACTAGGAATTAGGATTTTCCTGCTGATGTTCTTGCTGATCTCACGTTGTAGTGATTGCTATATATAAGAAAGAAAATCTTTTCCATGAGATTTTTTTTATTGCATATTTGAAGATTAAATGACTAGTTGTTTCTACAAGTACTATTGCCTAACATTTCTGATTAGCAAAAATGAGTGTACGTTCACAGCAGATATTTTTCTAAAAGCAGGACCACAATTTAATTAACCACTCCAGTAACAAATTCTGAGTAGAAATTAAAAGTGGTTCAGATTAATGATTTTGTATTCACTGCTCTGGGAATTTCTTATGCCCTGCTGGTTTTAACTTCAAATTTGCTATTTAAAAATCTTAATCAGGAGTTTGTATGGCACCTGATTAAGTCTTTCTTTAAACAGTCCTGCAGTAATTTCCAGCTAAAAAGTACATTACTGCACAGCTCACTTAACACAAAGTTCTGAATCAAATATGAGCTACAATGTCGACAATCACAGCTGAAATCAGAATCAAACACATACTGAGTCAAACTTCCCCGCTTCCACTTACAATATTTAAGTCTGGACTAACTTTCTTGAAGTTGCTCCAAATTAAAAGCTGTGCAAGTCAGAACAGATTTTAATCTTTTTGTCATTTTCTGAAGTATGATGAACTCTCATACAGCTATGAAAATAAGAATAGAAATTAAACCTGTGATCTCTCTCTCTGTGTGTCTCAAATTTAGGTCACTAAATTGTATTATGAAGAAACAAATAAAAGCCCTGCAAAAACTCAGATGTAAAAGTGTCTGATTTAGTTCCAGTGAATTCAAGACTCAAGTACGAGATCACTCATATGCATTATATAAATGTTTCCAGACACTTCTTCACTTCAGAATACTGAAAAAAACAAGTAGGTTTGCCACTGAACCCAAATACTACACCTATCAAAGAGATGTTTCCAAATAACCTAAAAGTCCTTATTTTTTCCAACTATTCTACTTAAAAGCACCTTGTAAATTGGCTATAAATCAATAGGAAAAAAATCAATTCACCATATACTAGCTCATGTACTTACAACTTTATTAGTTCTTTTTCAAGATATTGAAAATGAATATTGTTCATTTTCCAACTTGACTTGAATCTCATTCACCGGTGAATTCTAACAATAAACACATACCCAAATAATCTGTGCTTTCTGTGGGGAAATGATAGAGAACATAAATCTGTGAGTACTTGATAGTAGTTTGAAACAGACTTCGGTCAAAGCCTTCATGCAAAGAAGCCAGAACAATAGACAAAGTACCTGAGGTTATTTCGAGCTTTATTATAAACTAGCTAAATTTGACTATTGCAAGTGCCAATTAATTACTTCAAAGAAAAGGTAATTGTAAACTGAATGAACCTGGTAATTTGCACTTCCATTGAAGATGACTGTGCCATAGTGGTGAAAGGATACAGGAAAAAAAAAGTTATTTATTGGACTAGATTTCATTGGCACTCGTGCTTGCGAGAGTCTGAAGCAACTCTAGAGTATGTACAGTAAGCTGGATTACTTTGGCCGTAGGTTTGTCTGAAAACGTGTTCTAACCTATTTATTCAAGGTAAAAACCAGAACTGGTTCAAAGCTTTCCTATAGATCATTGTTCCACTGAATAATATTGACTTACAAAAACTAAAGCATATGGTTATACATTAGATTCCTCAATCGTTTTTATGGGAAGTTACCAAAGCACTTCATTTCCATTGTCTCAGCAGTGCTATACTATCTAACAAAAACACTGAAATAACTGAAGTGAAACAAGATTTGAGATTCTCTGAAGTAAAAATGTCTCAGACTCAGCTTCCTTCAAGTCTTTCAAATTTGGTATGATTTCGAAAAGGATATGCCCATGGGATGAAAAGTGCATTTTCAGCCTGTTCTAGTAATTACCTTAGATTCATATGGAGTGAACAAGGACAATATTTCATCCACTCGCTCTGCATTTTTTACCTCTTCTTGAACTCAATGGGCCAACATTTGGTCTGCTGTGTAAGAGGGAAAGAAAATGAAACTACACACTGGAAGATAAATAGTTAAGTTTGAAAAAAAACAGGGACTCTACATGAACATGTCATAGACAACCAGGGGAACAAAGGAGAACAACTAAATGAAGGTACAGACTTTTAGAAATTCTTTAGATGAGTGTAGATCTCCTTGCATTCATGTCAAGGGATAGACAGAGCGGAGTGCTCAATTTTCACTACTCATCTAAACTGCTACCCGGCTCAGTACTCTGCACAGGGTTTCAGCAGCCCAGCCTTATGAACCATGCAGATGACCCCACTGCAGAAGTAGCTAGAGAAGCTAATAATAAGGCTCATTTAATTTGAAAATTAGTGATAGTGCTTTCTCTCCTCATTTCTTGGTAAGTAAGATACAAACAGAGACCTGGGTACAGGTCTGTGATGAAGATCTAAGTTAACTTTCTGTTCATACTGTACGGTTTCTCAGATATTGCTGTTATCTTCCTCCCTGCTTGTGTTCAGCAGTATGAAGTTCACTTTGACTTCTCACATCTCTCAAGACAACACAGTCTGAAGTGGAGCAGCCATATACAGAATGTCCATGAACACAATGTCCTTCATCTAGAAAACATCATTTATAAAGCTAAGAAAAAGACCACAACAGGTCTCTATCAGCAATTTTAAAGTTAGACAATTTATGTAGCTGAAGATGATGACTGGGGCAAAAACCACAGAGGAATGAAAATCAAGCAGAGCTATACAAGCGGATTGCCAACTAACTGCAGTAAAGTAGGGGATCAATTAAGCTGTTAGCAACAGAGGAGGAGAACTGTAATGAAATGACACCACATCAAGAATGCCCCCCCCCCGATCAATAGGTATAGGCAAGTCAAGGANACATATGGACTTCTTGCTTCAGATTCTGACTTATCTGGCTCTCCAGACTGCGTACGAGACCCTCACAGAACTTTTTCTTTAATGAGACAGCAGACAAAAACAGTATTTATTTCAGTATTTTAAAAAGGTAGACTATCCACAGGAGGGAAGGAGGGAACATACTGGGGGCACTTAAGAGAGTGCCAAAGAGACCAATGACTTGTCCTCAAGCAACAGTTATGTGTCAGAGAGCTTCACTATTTCTTACCCATATCTGTCATCCAATAATTAGCAAGGAAGCCCTTAACAGATGTCGGGCTGGAGCAAAACAGCTCTGCAGGAGGATTTCTGCCAGTTTGCATGATACTTGGAAAATTTTTACTGAAAGGAAAGTAACTTCATTTTCATTCTGCTTATATAACAACTGCTTGTAACATTATTTATTCGCTTTTCTCCTGGCCTGGCTTTGACTATCTGTATCAACTGTTACTACATCAGCTTACAACTCACGTCACAGGCAGTGCAAGTTTGTTCTTCTGGGGCGTGATGACTCTTCAGTTGTCTAAAGTTGGCTCATCAAAAACAGATTCACTAGCAATAATTTTTCCAAGCACTTCTGACATTTTGATCTATAATCCCTAGGCAGTATCTGTCTCACATAGGAATTCTTCAGTCAAATGCCTTTAGGGAGATACATGAGTAAAAGGTCAACATCTGCTAATGTGAATACTAGTTTCAGGTGTCTCCATTTGTGGATGCTGAACTTATGACACTTAGGGTTCAGTGTTTCAGAAGACAGATAACACCTTCTGGTATAAAGCCTCATATATTTTCTCTAGATAGGCACTGAAATTACAAATGACTTTAGGTTATTAGTCAAAAATCTCAAAATAATAAGACAAATTTTAAAGATATTATATTTCCACTCCCAAATTTTGTTTAAATTATGAATGTTCTCCTTAAAATGATCAGTTTGAGTTAGTAGGTCAACAGCTTATGAAAGTAACTTGCAAAATGAGGTCTTATGTAGCTTTTGAGTTCAATAAACCTCTGATACTTTTTAAAAACAAGCAAGATAATAAGTTCATAAAGTGCAATAATTTTCAGCTATATTTAATTACCGAAGTATCTCTCTACTTCCTAGTAATAACAATCTTTAATTATGCTTATGAATGTGCTGAATTTCCTATACACCTGTTTAATCGAAAGCAGATGTTCATTTTGTAGTGGATTATTTTCATAATATACACCCCTATTAACTTGCTATTGCTATCACAACACATTGGGAAAAATAATATACAAATAATGCAGAATGGTTTGTGTGGCTATGAAGTTAACTGCCTATTTATTGCTACAGCTTCATCACCATCAGTAATTTGATAGTGCACTGCATTTGTTATATTATTATTACGTGTACAGTTCAACTTTTTATTTGGCTTGTACCAAAATAACAATTCAGACTATTCACTATTTTGTTGGTTTAGATAATAAACAACAAGTGATCTGGCCTCCTGGTGTTTGTGGGGAAGGCCCTTCATATTTGTCACAGATAAGGCAGAAGTTACCAACATAATCTCTACGTGAAGGATCACTAAATATTCTTCGAAGGAGCAATTTCTTTTTAGCACTGTCCATCTTCACAAGAGTAGAATTAATGACCTAAAGGTGCAAGGCTCTGTGTCTCCTCAATAAATTCCTCAGACTTCTAGAAACGTGTGTTAGTAAGATGTTAAGGATGACGGGACTAAAGCAAAACTAAGCAAGACACATTGAACATACATCTTGGGAGATGTGCAGAACATGCACTACAAAACACAAAAGTAGATATTTTTCTCTTAGTAAAGAATACAGTGAGCTTAAGCTTCAAAAGTTAGCATATTTGCTATCAAATAGCTGCACAAAAAAAGAAAGCTCTAACAAAGCTCTAATAAAAACAATTATATTGAACAAATCAAATACCATTTAAGAGAGGATCAGTTTAAAAAGATGGAATTTTTCAAAATCCTGTAAGATAGAAATCACAACAACAGCAACAATAGCAGTAGAGCCCTCTTTGTGTGGCAGTCCCAAACCAGGTACTTCCCGTAAAACATTGAGGGACCGCATTCCACAAAACTTAAGTATAAAGCAGACAATATTCAGAGTGGCAAGAGGTACAACAGATTCTTTAACAAGATAAAGTGAACTCAATTGACCAAGGCTACAAAGAAGGTCAGAAGCAAAGACAAAAAGAACATCCAATTGCAAAGAATTAGAGGCTGCTGTGAAGATCCTTCAGTGGGTCAGCAAGCTTAGCACTTAAATCAGCCCTGACAGTAATGTGCTGAACACTTCCTAAGCAAATAAAAACTGTGGACTTTAGACCTTCCTCCCCAAAATTATTCCAGAATTTTTTTTTTCACTCATATAAAGGTGGCTTTCCTAACGTGCAAGCCAGATCATCCCTCCTTTGTTTTCTTATTCCTGCTTCTGCCACAGCTTCCTCCCTTGGGAACGGTTACCTCTGAACAGTTTTGTCTGCTCCATTCTCTGTCATAACCCCTCTATTCATCTGGTCTGAAATCTCTCTCCAGAATTAATTTGCAGCTAAGGAGTAAATAGCATCGTCCCCACCTTACCAGTGGTGAAAATGGCATTGCGGCCGATCTGTGATCATCTTGAAAACATCAGTTTCGCTGCAACAGTGTGCTGCCTTTGGACGTTGGTTTCATAATCTCCGTAAGACAAACAGTAGTGTACTGGTTCAATGGGGGTAATTAATAACTGAAATGCAGTAATTTCTGCAAATCCAAAGGAAGCATTTCAACTATCCCTATGTAAACATTAGTCTGGATGGCCATCGTTGGATTGATTTTAAAAGTTTTTTAGCTAATAGTCTCTCCTAAGCTCTCTGTACATTTACTCAGTGAACATAATACAGGCAATTATGATGTTTTGATTAATCTGGAGTCAGGTAGTGAAGTATCCCTCATCACCTGCTGATCACTGTAGGATTTGCCTTCTAGAATCCCCCATAGTGTAGAGATTCTTGTGAGAGCTTGTTTGTGCACTGACACAAGAGCAATCTGCAGAAAGTCAACAGGAACAATTCCTCGGGGATAGAACTGATGAATTAAGTTCAGACTATACTATGTTTTATGGGTCTTTTTAGATTTGATTGAGGATCATGCCACAAAGCATCAATAAATAGGACCAGTGCCAGGTCCCACTTTATACTGTGCTCCTGAAGAGGGACTGCTGTATATGAAGGCAAAGCAAAGGAGGTAGTAGTTTGCATGCTGATTGATTTAAATTTTTTTTCTCCTGTATGTAATATACTGAATGCCACATAAAGAGTGAAGAACTGCTACTATGTGTCTAATTCTGAAACAGAAAAGCTAGATAGACTGCCAACCACCGCAAGCTATTTCTTTTCCAGAAAGAGACTTCAAAACTCATTATCTAGTCTACAGGGAATATACAATATGAAATATAACACGAGTAGCTAGAATAAGCTTTGATTTGATTTCCTTTGGTGATAATGGTTTCAGATAACCATTTAAGATAAATGCATTTGGGACAGACTACCCAGGGTACAAATTAACAAAATGTAAAAAAAAAAAAAAAAAAAAAAAAAAAAAAAAAAAGAAAACAAACAAACAAACAATCAAACAAGGGAGTTGAATTTTTTAAAATTCTGGAATAGAAATTACAGAAAACAAGCATAACCATAACTCAATAATTTACCTTTCTGTATCTTTTTAATAATTATTCTTAAAAAAAAAAAAATTCTTCTCAGGTCTGTTGATTTACTTCTGAATGTTTTACTCCTAGCTAGTGATGCCATAGCCTAATAAGAAATAAATTAGAGGATGGCTGTAGTATAGGAACAGTGGGGAAAGTCAACTTTATTAGAAGATTATGCATTAGATCTGGATTTATAATTTTCTCTGCATTTTCTCTAATCAAAACCACAAGAAATGACATTTTACTGAGTATAAATATTTGCAAGGGAAAGAAAAATTGAGCCATGCTATTAACTGCGATAGCAGGAACATCAAATGCAAGTGTTGCTGATTAGACTTTTTCTCACTTTTTTTTTTTTTTTTTACTGTCCTTACTCTTTGTTTTTTTTCACTTACAAATGATTCCCTACATTGGTAACATGGAATTACAAGGGAAAACATGGCACAATGTAAAACTACTCTGTTTCTGCTTTCTGTTTTCTTCATAACAATTTCAAACAATAGAGTTATGGATGCCCCATCCCTGGAAGTGCTCAAGGCCAGGTTGGATGGGGCTTTGGGCAACCTGTTTGAGTGGGAGGTGTCCCTTCCCATGGCAGGGGGGTTGGAACTAGATGATCTTTAAGGTCCTTTCCATCCCAGCCTGTTCTATGGTTCTATCACAACTGTGAAGACTCCCACAAATCCCTCCATGAATTTTAAATTGCACGTAGTAACTATGAAATTGAGTTAGCTTAAGAGAATTAGATAACACTTGTTATCTTAAAGAGAAACATATTATTATGCCAGATCTCCACCTGCAGACTCCTTTCACATCTCTGCATCATACTTGAATCACATATTATGGTTAGACTAAATCTGAAAAAGGTCTTCATGCACTGAAGTTCTTGCCAGGGAAAAGCCTTTTATTTATTGAGGCCACTAGTTTTCTGCCATGAGGAGCTGGAAAAGTTGGGTGGAGAGGAAAAAAGTGGACAGGAAAGGGTCTTGGGAGGAGACATCTTGATAAATTCACTTGATAAGTTTACCAAAGAGCATTATAGCAAAGCTACCACAGAACTTTCCACGCTTCACCTAGAGGAAACATCTACAATTTTCTGGAGGTGAAAGTGAGTCAACCACCCAACTGCCATGGCAGTAACTGTTGCTCTGGATAGAGTAGAGAGATTGGATGCCTCAACTGTGTTTTACATTGTCTAGCAACAGGTAGGGCAAATCTAGTCTAATCCTTTTAATCTTTCCTCACAAACTAATCTTTGTAGCCCACATACATTGCTAAGCAGCCATATCAAGCTTTATATATAGGAGTATATACTTAGACAATTAAGATGAAGACAACTTCAAAGAATGATGTTTTATTTATCTTCTTGGTTTTTTAAATAATACTATCCTTTTCAGCTATTGAGTCCATCTTCAATTCATTCTAGAAGCAGCTATAGGATAAAGTCAACATTTTTTTCTATGTGTGGTCAAGCAGCATTTCAAGTAAACAAAAAATAGGTACACAGCCCAAAGAGAAACTGAAGGACATTTCTGAGACTGACCGGGGGATCTACTGGTTACCACTGGCAATCTGGGCTCTGGGCAAGGACTCTGTGGATGGCATTTCCGCAGGACAAGGGTTGAAAATACACTGCATAGAAGGAATGCATTTGAAAGCAATTTACCTGTCTATTGTGACAAGCCATTTGAAGAGGCAGAGCAAAATTTCTTAGGAGAAATTGTTCTCAAGCCACCCCACCCTCATGGCATGCAGCTCAGAGAAAAACTTGGTAAAATGTAAATGGATCATTTAAAATGTAAATGGATCATTTACATTTGTGTGTTGTAGCTTCAGAACAGACTCCAGAATCCTTTTGCTGTTCTCACCATCCAAGCCTGCACACTCCAGCACTGGGCCACACAGCACCTCATGCATGAAACCAAATGCAAAAATATGCACTGGGGAAAAGGGAAATGCTGGATCAGAGATATACAACATTAAGTGCTTTGTAGCAATAAAAAATGAATGTGCAATTACATCTCATCCAAAGTCATAGGAAACTATTGAATTGAAACCACTATTGAGCAGAGATTAGACAAGAGGCAGACCAGTGTTAAATGTTATGGTATTTTAAAGCTTCAGAAAAAAAATTCCAACCTTTTGTCTTGTGTTTTTCAGTGTTTTGAAAACAATTGTAAAATTATGTAGCTTTGCATGTATAATTGCGCGCTGCAGGGTTTAAAGCTTTGTGAACAGCAACAATTACATATCCAAAGTTTCAATCCAGGCAGCTTTCCAGAGTTTTGATAGTTTTTCAGTCTTAGTTGAACAGTTTTGGGGGTAAAACCCCTCTTCCCTCAGAGTCGATCAAAATTTACTACTGCCTTAAATCTGGCCAACTGGCTTTTGAAGGGGAAGATTACATATCAAGCATGTACTTACTGGTTGCATCTCACCTGTAGCCATGAAGGTGAACTGGTGTTTTTTTTTTTTTCTCTCCCCAAGTTCAGCATCTTCACAGTCCTAAGAACTGTTCTGTAAGCAGAATTTATCATTTATTGCTTTTCAGCAAAATCCATCCTCGCCCCAAGGCCTGCTTAAAAATTATATCCAATGAATCTTTTAGCGCACTTGGGTTAGGCAGCAGCTAAACAAGGATTTTGAGATTACAAATTTTGGATGTAGTTACAGCATCTCTGTTTTTAGGCATGAACATCATTGTGCATCTTGCTTTCCCAGAGAGGAGACAGCTTCTCATAGAATTGAGCCAACAAATGATCAAATGGATGAGATTTTCGAGATTCAGACTTGTTAGTTGAAACCTAATTCTCATGAGCCAATAACGTAACCACTGTGTTCAAAACTGTATGGAGTTTATTGACTACTCCATGTAGAAATTACCTCTACACTTAATAATAAATGATAATAGATTCAGCTTTCAAATGGTTAAGATCTAATTTATAACAGCTTTTTTCAATACATGAGTCATGTAAGTGATCCAGACCTTTCCGCTGTGGTCCAAATATTAACTGTGTCAGCACGGTATTTTCTTTCCCTCCTGGAATAAAAATTTAGCAATAAACTCCAGAGGCAAAGTGGCATCTAGCTAATGGCATTCAATCTAAGCTTATTGCAGATCGACCTTGAATGCTGCCAAGTCTCTAACATGTGCTGACAATACAGCATCGTTGCTAAGCTACCTATTATTAATCTTTGCAATGAAAAATGAAGAGGTCAGGATGTGTTGAAGGTGTGTTTATTACAGAGCTTGCACAGAGGGTCTCATTTGAAAGCTTGGATATTTCACCATTTTTACTGCTGAGAAAAGTTTTTTATTTTTTGTGGCGATTAGAACCTGATTGACAAGCCACAACTTACGACACAGATCATTCCTTAATTAAATAAAAGAAGAAATATATACATATTTTGTAAATACTCTTCTGTCTACATTCAAGCCAACAGAAAAGGAAGTTCTAGTGATTTGAAACTGAACAGAATAATTTAGCACTTTATTTCATGGTAAAAGTTGCAGTATGGGGTCTAGAAAAGCCTCGTAAAAACGCACAGGGCAATAGTTAGCATTTAAGAAAGAATTATTATTAGAAAATGCCCCATTTTTTTTGTCTTCCCCTGTCTACTGGATTTCCCTCTTGTGGCCTAGATTTTTATTTAGTTTTGTGGTGTTTTGGTTGAGGATCAAAATCACAGAGAGAAAGTCTACATGTTCTATTTATCAATAAATCATCAAACAGAAAAACAAAGGTCAATGAATGAGATGTGCACACAAAGAATGAAAAAGGGGGAAACTCCACATCCTTTGAAAGAAGAAAAGGCTAGGATAAGAGCAAAAAGTGGCCTGGTGTCATTCTACCACAAAGGAAAGTGATGTAGGAGGCGAGGAAGAGATGGAGTGTGTATTTTCAAAGGAGATGTGCATGGGTTGTCGAAGTCCTGTATGCAAGAGCTGCTGTTACATACAGAGAGCCTAAGAAAAAAGTAGGCAGTGCTTTCCAGGTAGTGAGACATCTCCTTGAAAAAGCAGAAGTCAAAAGCTAGCCAACTGACCTTTCTGAATACTTGCATTAAAGGAAATGCTTTATCAGCAAAAGCTGAAGTGTGAATTTCAGGAGATGTGCATGGAGGTTTTCTCTCCCATGGAAATACTTTTGACTTAGATTATGACAATTTGACAATTGTGAACCTTCCCCAGAGATGGGAGAGGAAAGCTGTGCTGAAGTGGACAAGTGTTTTTGTAACTGAATCAGTTTAACTTGACTTGGGAATTATGCACATATCACTGCTAAAACTTCATCATGTAAAATCAGTCCTTGTTTCTGTAAACTTTAATCACGAGTACACTGGAGCAGCTGAGGTTGCTGCAAGCCCACAGGAACTGGTCTTTCTCCTAAGGCTGACCTGAGACTGCTGGAGGGCTGCTGGGGCTCCTTCACCCCAACAGCAGCTCATGAAAGGAGCAGCCATGCCCCAGGTTTGCCCTGTGCCCTGATGGGGAATGGTTTGCTCTGGCCGCCCTCACTCCACCTGCCTGGGTGCCAGGACAGCTTGTCTGCTCTGTGCTCGCCACTCTGTCGTCTCCCAGCACCCCCTGTGCCAGCATGCTGCCACAGCTGCTGTACACATGGAAAATCTGAGTCACTCTGAATTACAGCATCACTAGCAGAATGCAACAAGGACACTTGGAAACAAACATTTTTTGAGCAAATACTGTTTAGGGATTGTATTTCTTAAGTGCTTGACAGCAGATAGTGTTTCCAAGCAGGGTGAGGATTTAAGTACAAGCTCATGCAGAGGAGATTTATCTGTTTTAGCTGCATTGGTCTCTTCAACTGCTTCAGCCACATCAATAGCAGCCTTCAGGTTCTAGACTTAAAAAGGCCTCCAAACACTCTGTAGTAAGAATACTCCTAGCAGCTGAAGATACCCTTATCAAAGACCAATGAAGTTTTTTCCAAGTATTCAAAGTACATTCAAAGTGATTAAATTCTATGCTTTTAAAGCTGGAAATGCTGTTGGGAGAGATGAGCAATAGTGTACTGGTTCCTGCTGTTGCCACTGAAAGAGCTTTGTCCTAAGCGACAGAGGGGTCTCAAGCACATCCTTACCAAGCACTGCGCAAGCAGAGACTTTCAAAAACAAAGCAATGTAAAACCTTTCATGAAAAGCCTGATGTGCAAAAGGATATGAGATATAGTCCCAACTTTTCTTCCTCTTCTGTTTGTCCTTGTAGCTATTTTATTTATACTGCAGCTCTTCACATGAGCAGAATGAATGGAGCTGCCTCTGTGAAGAACATTTCTGGGTATCTACAATAGTATTGTGCAATTGCAGCAGAGAACTTATCATGTAAAATACAAAGGGTTAAACTACACGTGAATTGTCAAAGATACCCTGTGGCCTGACTATACACACATGCCAGAGATGTGGGTTCTTCTTTTCTGTTTCTAGGTTTCATCCCCCTGTTTTCACGTGCTTTTAGTTTATTAATGTGGAAATTTTGAGCGTGGCAGACTTGGAAATGTGGATCCTGGTTTATAAACAAATTAAATCTATCAGTAGTCATACACAATTCCTGATGTCTTCCCTAAATCCTAACCTGAGAGGTATTTTGGGAAGTGCTAAAGTATAGCTTTGTTTAGCTAGTTCTGTATGTCAAAGCTGCTCTTGAAAATAAATATATTGACCAGGAAGTACTGCTTGTGCTGGGGCCATGAAGCATGCTTAGAAAAATAAGACAGAGTTTTTGTCAACAACATGAGCTTGGAAATTTAGTTTGGTTCCAAAATGAAAAGCAAAGGAGACCTTTCAGGATATTTTATTCAAATGATACAACAAGTAGTCCCTGAAGACAAGCTTACAGGCCACAGATTAAGACATTCATCTGCTGTGTGGTATGTTCAATTCCTGTCCTGTCTGGAGAGATCTGAACTGAATTTGCACATGTCCCATATGAATGTATCAGTCATCTGCCAGTATCAGAGTGAAACCCTCAAAAAATTAGTCAAATCTTACAGGAACTTACCAAAATTTTATGAAGAAATCCATTTGAAACTCTTCCTCAAACCTATCAGCAGATAAAACTGATAAGGGGAAAACTAGATTTTTATTTGTTTGGCCTGGCTAGAAGTTTTAAGCCTTAATAGCAAATGTTATTTTATTTAGGCTTTATATGCAATTTCCATGAAAAATGGGAGAAAATAGAAGTAACTGACTTCTTTATCAAACAGTACAACTGTACAGTACTCTTTTTACTATGTGAGTTAGTAAATTCCATAGCTGAAAGCAAATATGCAGCATCATTCACTGATACATATGCAATAGGTGCATGAAAAGCTCAACTCCAACTGTGAGTATGCAGGATCACACCCGCTGTTCAAATCAGAGAAGCAGATAACGAAAGGCAGTGATTGAGAGGGTCATGTACCCAACAGCTGAGCAATTACGTAATGAGTGTCTTAAATATTTTACTTCAGCTGAGCAGCTTCAATTTATACCAGCAGAGAACCTGCCCTTTGTGCACAGAATGATATACCTGAAGTCTAGGTTTTCTTGAAGTCAGCGACCAGATTTGCATGTCTCCTTGATTAGGGTTTCTTGCCAGAGATAAGAAAGATTTTATGTTACAGACTATTCTAGATGGCCAAGCAGAATTCAAGATAAGACATAATTATCCTAGCACTCAATTTATATTTGCTGTCACAACAACACATTATAGGTAACATACTAAGATGGAAAAACATGCCCCCTAAACTGTGGATTTTCATTTACCATGCATTTGTGTTGTTTTGGTGCAGTGGGAACTGTGTACACTATGAATATAAAGTGTGAAGCCAACTACCAGCTTAAGCAATGGGAGAAGCTATTAGGTCAAGTGTAATTTGAAAAAGCACGCTGAAACAGGACAAAAACCATGAGGATCCCGTCTATAGTTGTTGTTTGGAATGTGCTGTGATAACCAGTTTTGCTGCAGATTCTGTACGTATATTGGTCCAAAGAGTTTCTTAAATGGTAAATTTATCTGCATGACCCAATATAATTATGTATTTAGATCCATAGTCCTAATATCAAAAGCACTTTAATCCTCAACTTCCAAGCCTAGGTTATATATAACTCTTCTACATTTCTTCTGAGTTAGTAGACTAATAGTCTCCTGATTAGGAGTGCAGAACAAATAATTTAACACAGCTTGCTGGCTGAAGTTGTTGCTGTTCTTCTTTAAAGCACAAAACTACTGAAACTGATGGATAATTGGAAAAAAATGCCAGTATATCAGAAGGGGAAAGAAGCAGTTTAGCAACTTAAAAGAAAGATAAGCCACCAGCAAATTGCTATGAACATTTAGGATTGGGGTTGGATATGGAAGGATTCCTTCAAAAAGCTTTCACAGTAGGTAAAAATGATGCTTCTCAAATTGGAGTTTTTGACCAGGACAAACACAGGGGAAAAAAAGGAGAAAAATTGCTTTGCATGAAGGTAGCCAAAAACCTCTCAAGACCTTTTGCAGGCTCTGTGTCAGCTCCCAGTACACCTAACCACTACAACCCCATCAGCAGTCCAAGGAACCAAGGTGCAAGACCTGAAAACCCAAGCTGTCAAAGCATTAGAAAGGCAGGCAGAGCTGTGGGGTTCCAGCAGAATGATGCTGATAGCCTTTTCATTCTCCTAATGCATCATTTTTTGTTGATTAAATTTTCCATTGGAAAAATTCTGACAAGCTGCTATTTCCCTCAGACCAAATCATAGTAATGAAAGTTTATAAAGTAGCCATTCATTAAATCAAAACTTATTACTCAAAGTGTAGTTATATTTTTTTTCCCTGTACTCAACATTAAGCATCCATATTCAATGCCTGTCATTATGGGAATTGTTCTGTAATGAAAACATAAATCGTCACAACATGAGTGCATTTCCACAAACAGTGTAAGAGGGGGCACATTCTCAGTACCTCCTATGGCTATAATCTGTGGTACCCATTCATATGCTGTAGTTAATGCCGTACTTAATGGCTTCATGATGAAAAAAGCCCGCTAGCCTGAAGATGCATAGTGCTCTAGAGGTCTCTCTTGCAATTTATTGTGTCCATAAGGAATCTTGTTCTATTTATCATAAAAAAAAACCAGTCACCTAATGCAGCGTGACAGATCGCTGCTCTGGCTGGGTATAGTCAGACTTGATTTTGTTGAGCAAAAGCTTGAATAACTGAAAAGTACACGTGAACATGCCATATAGTTCAACAAAATGGGAATACAGTGTGCTGGATAGAAATGTAAAATTTGTTACCTGACATTCCAGTTGATGAACAATTAGGAGTTAAATTCACCCCTGTGTTACAGTACAACAAGCAATGTTTCTAATTTCGTTATTGATGGCACCACTGAAAATGGCTTTCTCTGTAAGTGCAGGGGAGTGAATGAAGCCTGAATATTGCACTCTTTCCATTTCTCCACTTTATTTCCACACGAAATGCTATGCTAGAAATGAGTTGGCTCCCTGAGGTAGTTGAAACAGTAAAGTAAGGCTGGAGTTGTAAGGGTCATTTGGCTGCTGCTGGGCCAGGCTGAGAAGCCGGGCAGATCGAGGGCAGCTCAGGTGTTTTGGCAGCATATCTGTACACATATGTACTCTCCAAGTCCTACCAACATGATCCTAATTCAACTGGGTATTTTCAGTCACAAGCATTTCTTTAACCCATCTCAGGAGGGCAGTGATGAGCAGCAGAGAGGCTGGGAGCAGCAAACCTTTTACCCAGCTCCATGGTGACCAGAACATCACAACTGACTACCACAAAATACTTCAGAGAAAACAGCTGTGGCAGTGCACAAGTCCCAGACACCACCTGCCATCTCTAACTCTCTAACTGCAGTCTTGAAGGCTCAAGTGAGACATGCAATGCATAAAGATCTTTGGACTCTGCCTAGGAGCCAGTTTTTACCTGTGAACATGGAAGATCTCTAAGGGAGATTAGCTAAACCAGCCTTACTTTAAAGTCAATTGCTCACAAGTCATATGGTCTTTGTTGCCTACACATCTACTGCCAATTTCATAGTTTTCCAGCACAATGTAGAGCACTGAAAGGCCATTCAATTGCATGTTTGCAGCCATAGCTGCAACCACAGAAAATCCAATAAGTACAAAAGTGCACTGCAAAGACCTCTCGTCCCCTGAAGAACCTGGACACTCAATGCCGTGACAAGGTGGTATGGCATCTTCTCTGCTCTCATATCCACTCACAATCTCCACCAAAGGAAGAAATACCTAACTATGGAAGATTCAACAAACATGTGGCTCTTAGCAATAATTGTAACTGAAATCATGGCAGTTATTGCAATCCATTGTGTGTCATTAATTCCACTCAGTGTTTGATTTGCAGATGACACAAGCTTGTTAGTGCCAAGTATCTTGGCTCTTCAGCCCAGGTTATAGCAGCTAATGGTATGAAAACCATTGGCTCATTCCCTGGTGTTTAGATCAGCTTGTTATTAATAAGTAGTTCTATAATCAGCAGAACTAAGGATGTCTGGTCTCCTATAGATTTTTATATTGCGGTTCATTGACTTTTAAACTACTAAAACTTTTTTTTTCTCTGCTCAGCTAACTACTCAGCTTATACAGCTACCTAGCTTCTCACCTCTCAGCATCTGATACTCAGTATCATGGAGGCAAGATGTGGAATCTGCCAACAGATTATATGTTACTGAGGAAAATATTGCAAACATATGGATTTTGATGTTTTTCATCCAAGCCACTTGTTCGCAGTGCAATTAGGTATAAAGCCAGAGAGATGTCTTGCACATAGAAGATCAGGAAACTCCCTTACAATACTCACTTAGGTGTATTTCATTAGGTGAAAAAAGGTTTGCATTGACCCTTGTGATCCTCTGAAATACGACTAGACAATGAAAATCATAGGTGCAGCACCACATGAAATATCCCATAAATGTCAAATAATCTCCACAAATGTAGTTTGAAAGCAATCTGTATTTGTGTTTAAACTAATTCCCTTGACCTTGAGCAAAACAAGCAACCAAGGCCTCTGTAGAACTGCCAACCTAGTACCATTCAAGAATCTCAGATGTTATTGATTTTCCTTTTTTAACATTTATATTTTAATGCACACCTAAAGCAAAAGAAATGAATAAATCCACCGAAGTTACTTGTGACCTGCTATAAGTGTAATTTATTTTCCCCCTCTCCAATTAAAGTGAGAGGATAGAAATGTCCGGAATTGTTCATTGTTTGTGTACTTCTACAGCTAATGTTCCTCAAAGAGTTTGTAAGTTAAAGGAGTCAGCTAAAGAACATTAAAAAGGCAAACTAGATCCTGTACCACCATTTTCACTTTTTCTTTGACAATAGGATGCTTTTATCAGGTCAAGAGTTGAACAAATACATTTCTATTTCCAGAGAGAACAGAAACACTTACATAAATATGCTGCTGTAATTTTTACGTTGCTATAATCAGCCATAAATACAAGATTGACCCTCTGAGACCCTAATGAAGCTCTTTGTGGGAACATTAATGAAGAAAGCAAACATTAACTTTGCATTTTAATTCTAATTAACAACATTCGTTCAAGAAGAGATGAACCTGGGTGTCTGTTTCTGAGTGTCAGCCACTCCAGCCTGTTATTACTTTTATCCATCACTAACCCAAGTTGCAGCTACCACTAGCTGCCAGTAACAACAACAAAATAAAGTGAAAAGAAAAACAAAAACAAAAAAACAATAGCGAAAGTTCAGCCCACTATGTGCCCTTGGCCTTATGATAGATAAATCAAAGCAATAGAAATACTACAATTCCCTGACTGTAAGTTTTTCAGATCTGATTTTATGACTCTCCGCTGTGTACCTCACACAATGTATTCTGTATGCTAGACCACAACAGAAAGCATCCATAGATATTACCAGTGTTTTGTTTCTGTATTGTACGACAGATATATTAACCAAAATTACATAAGTATATAGAGAAAATTGCTTTCTACCTTTGTGAAGACTCCTAAATTTATACAATTACATTGTTTTGAGTGATATATGAAATAATGAACTTCTTCCTGCCTGGACCACAGAATAGAATACTGACAGTTCTTGGCAACTGATATTGCCCTGTTGTTTGAGGCAATATTTAGCTCGCTCATAAACAACCAAGAACATCAGTCATGAAGGAAGAAAATACTTTGGGGGCAAGTTCATTCCTGGTGTAATTCTCTTGCCTTCACTTGAGATTCCCTGGAGGTAAATTCGATACATTATTCGTGGCGACTGGTTGCATGTTTTGTTTCTTCTTCTTCCCTAATCTACCTCCAGCCTGCAAGCTGGAGTTTGGGCTAAAAAAGCCACTCTCAAAGAAGACATGAGACCCCACCTTTCCATTCAGAGCTAATAAGTTATTTAAATCCAAGTAGTCAGAAATACGACACACAAGCTCAAAATACAATGAGATCTACTTCAAAATCATGAAATATTTTTTATGTTATTGTTCCAAATCTTTTGGAATAGTTATGTCAAGTGTCCAAGCCTTTTTCTACAACTTCATTTTCCAAGGACAAACAGAGAATTCTGTTGTTGCCAATAAAAATAATAATCAACTTGTGATTTTCTGGTAATTTCTTGTCAATTAGACCGAACTGTGAGAAATTATTTCCATACATTCAAACTAGCAGCTATCTGCTGTTGATGAGAAAGATGGGAATTTTCCAGATGGGAGAAGAAAGTATATTTGAATGAGTGGAATCATAATTTCCACTGAAGGCACACTCTCAGAACTAGGTGTTTTTTAATGCATAAAACAGGGTATCGTGACGCATGAGGGCTGAACCTTGACCCACATAACTGCTATTGTCCTTTACATTCCAACATGTCATGCTTTGGTGCCACATGCCTAGCTGAAAAAAATCATAGAAAGGTTTAAATGCAAGTATTGTTTTAGTAAAGTGACAGAAGGGATTAATTTCTGAACCATCCCAAACAAGCATGTAGTATATTTGTAAGATAGCTGCCATTTTACTGACCACACCAGTAAGTTTCAGTGTTATTGTGCTTGTCTTTACTTGATATCATTTCTCCAATACACACAAGAAAGATGCTTTAGAAAAATGATTGTGATCAAAATGTGTCTGTGTGAATGAATACATATTGAGCTTGAAGTGTGAGCTCTTTAACTTAACCCTCTACAGCTGAAGATTAGTTGGCAAGATACTGTATTGACCTCCCTACCCATAATCACCTCGTGGAGCTGATAGATCAATTTGAGAGACTTATGCACCTCAGGAGAGACTATTGATCAAAACCATGTGTTCTTTATCGCTACATAGCTTTTTTTTTTTTTTTTAAAATTATATTTAAAGGGAAAAAAATATCAAAACCAAGAGAATGCCATTTTATATGAAAGCCTTTAACAGCTTCTCTAGATTTAAAGTTACATTAAAGAATCTGATCTTGCGTGAGAAGACAGTGCTTTGCATTAAGACCCTTGTAAACTTCAAAGACATGAAGACATCTCTTCAAAGAGCACAAGATTTAGGCATTTTAAATATTCTTTTTAATCTCATCCTATCCCTCATAATCTCTTGCCATCAGGCAGAAAACTCCACTGCTTACAATACATCTGCTATAGAAGTCCTCACAGAGAGGATCAACAAAGGACAGTTAACACTGTATACACTTCTTAAAGAAGATGGGTAAGTTCATCAGCAATCGTGACAGAAGGGATGATACACCACCACTACAGGAGCTTGCCATGGAGAATATGCAGAAATGTTACACCATACTACAGTTATTGGATGCCCAAAGTAGCAGTACTTCCTACTTCACTGTTTTGCACAGCCTTGTTTCACCTCAGATCCAAGCCCTTGGTACCTGTTTGCCCCTCTCTCTAGGGCAGGACTTATCCTGTCTGCTGTGCGGAGGAGAGAAGAGAAAAAGGGTGGATAAAATTTGTGCTATTTCTTCTCCTCTCCTTGTCCACCTACCTAGAAATAGGAAAAGCTGTTGACATGCTCTCCCACTGGTATTGCAGAAAATTTGTGGACCTAAAGATGGCAGGCTAGTAAAGGAAGCTGGGCTGGGAGAGAAGAGTATGATAGGAAGTGGGACAGGGGAAGAAGATCCCAACACATCTAATATTATGTGACATTGCACGTCCTATTGGGGATGACACTCCCCAGCTCCTGAATCAGGTAAGCCTGGACAGAAACTGAGGGAAGAATAAGTCTCCAGTTACCAGCTGCCTTGGGCTAACAATCTCATAACGATCCAGCCTTTAAATGCCTTAAATTCAAAATACTTGATACTACCAAGATATCTTTTACTGCTATAAATTTTGCAAAGGTCTCAAATATTGCAAAGAGCTTTTATACACTTGTAACTTTTACTTTACTCCAGATCCTGTTTTTTATTTTCAAAGATGTCAAAGAATAAACCCAACCTGTCTCTCTGACACTGTTTCTTTCTCCTGATCTCACTGTGGCACCTGAGCTACATGCAATACTGCAGAGGGAGATAGTCAGGGTGCCCATAACATTCTTCTCAGAGCACCAAGAACAATTTTTTACTGACCGTCATTTGTGGGGTGCAGAAATGTCCCTGTCACCTTCATTCCTCTTTTCCAGCTGTGTTTTGAGAGAAATTCATAACCTACCCACACACATTTGGATTGCCATCAACCTCTTTAATCAAGAGGAAAGTCAGGAGCTGATTTACTGTAGGTGGCAGGAAAAGGAGACTATAACCCCTCTCTTCCCTCCTCCAAATGACCCCAAGACAGCACTCTACAGAGCACCACGTTCTGCATGTCTTACATTGTGGTGGACATACATCCTTCTCCTTGGGCTGTCTTTGCACACCCCTCAACTTCAACAGTACCTGCATGTGATAGACCTGATGGCAGTCACAGCCTGCTGCGAACAGCTGACCTCTAATACTACAGCACAGAGCTGCAGCACAGCTCTTTAAAGAACACTTTTGCGTCAGCATAAAATGGGAGTAGAGCTTTACATATTGCAAATTTTTGCCTCTGCAACTCGTATGGATGAAAACAAAAAATGTGGCTGTTTAATGAGCAGGTGTACAAGCAACTGAAGTTGCTGGAAAAAACTCAAACACTGAGGACAACTACCAATGCTTTGATACAGTTGAACCAAAATCTTAGTTTTCAAATCTTCATCTGAACCTTAGGGCAAATGGAGCTTGGGTCCAGTGAAGGCCCTGCCAGCATGCACTTTGTAAGCTGATTATAGAGCAATATTTTAAGTGTGTTCATGTTTACATAATTAAAAAATTGTGCTGTATATATACTTCTCATGAAGGAGCTGTTTGTGTACTATATGTTAGTGATCAACCTTGTTATTTCATTAAACAGTACACTTCAGATGTTACATTTTTATATTCTTAATTAAGCAAGTAGCACGCACTAATTGATGAATATATGCACCTGACTGCACTGCATTTCATGCTGATGCTGTTAATAATTTTTTTCTGATTTTCTGACATACCTCTGTGATTTAGTCAAAGGTAATATGCAAATATTCGGTGAGATACATTGACAATTGCTCTTTATGCTTTCCTGATAATGGTGTAGACTTTGCCGAGCTGCAAGGAGTTGATAAAACTGCATACACTTTACTTATTGCTCCATTATTCTTTGCTAATTGAGCCACATAGTTTAGTCAAGTGTTTACAAGATTTGCTAATAGACTTGCATACAAATTTTGTTCAATATGCTATACTAAAGAGAATGTTTACTACCTGCTGAGCTGTTGGAATCATGATAGATAACACTTCTGAAGTTGTCAACCAGTTAATAAACACTGACAGCAGTGTAACCCATTGAATTTGGGAGCTTATTGCTTCTGCAACGTTGATGTAAATGATCTGGATTAACCAATATAATAACTAAGGTGGAAAGTCAATGGGTGCCAAGTGCCTAACTACTCCAGATTTCTCTGAAACACTAGCTCAATGGTCCATTAGGCAAGAACTTACTATTTTGCAGAAAAGTAGTAAAACATCCAGAAGCTTAACAGGCATTTGAGAGTTCATGTGATACAATTCTTGGAAAGCTCTTCTTAAGTCCAGGTTTCATAAAATGCCATAACAACAACTCAGAGGATGCTGGTTAGTATTGCACAGAATGAGACAGAAGATTTTTCTGCACATGTAGTAAAGTATCTCCGGTCTGGATAGCAGCCTAGTACAGTCTATGGTTTATCCACACTGCTTGGTTTCTGGCTTTCCTTCATTCTCACTTGCTTTGTTTTTTATCTTACAAAATCAGTTGCTACTGTCAGCTCTGTGGAGCCATTTCTCTTCTCTCCAAATATGTGCTAGCCAAATGTATTTGGTGCAGTTTCTGTTAAAGATGTTTTTGAAAGGTTGATTTGGATCATGCTCATTATTTCCTGTTACGACGGAAGTATGACGCAAACCTATGGCAAGCAACACCATTCAATTAAAAATAAATTATCATACTGAAAAATAGCTCACAGTGAAAAAGTACTGTACTGTTATGGGTGGTGAATGTTATCAGCTAATAGAAAACAACACCAGTCCACTGATTTCACCACAACTACAACAGTTAGGTGGAATTATCCACCTGAGAATTTAGCACTGCAAACCTCTATGGAGAGGGAAAAAATAAAAAGATAAAATAAAAAAGGTAACATGCGAAGTGCACAATAGACAGCACATAGCTTAATCACTTTTTGAACTCTGCAAAATACAGCAAAAGAAGCTGGTGCAAAAGGTTGTGTGACTAAATTTCCCTTCCAGTGTCTCAGAGCTCTGCACTCCCCATATCATACTACACATTTCTAGTGAGGTTACTCTCTCATTCATTCCATGCATGAAACTCCTATAATCAAAGATTGTTCTGCAAGCAAGGAGAGAATATAGAAAACTCATGAGGTGTCTATAGAAACCATCAGAGATAAGTGCATGACTAAAGCATCCACCTTGGTCAGCAAAATACAGTGGAATTAAGCACTGAAAAGGACAATTCAGTCAATAATAATTATAAAACTACTGTGGTGCCAAAGAAGAGTTCAGCGAGCCAAACACTGAACTGGAGTTCTCATGTCAGTCAGTCATAAAAATCTGCACCTTCGTATTAAAGACATCTGTCTCTGAGCAAAACTGAAGGTAGAAAGGGTATTTCGTCATCTGGTGGAAGGTATGCACAGCCCCCAGGCAGGGACCTTTTCTGCACACACCAGCACAGTAGATAACCCCTCTGCATACCTAATTTAGCCTACAAGACATTTCTAACACAGTCACAAACCTCCCTGCAACTGATACGCTCCACCTAAACAAACCTGAAACTGAAATCCATTCCGAGCAGAGGAATGGCATCACAGCTATACTACTAAAATCCCTCTTACGAGGATTTCTCCCTTACCCAGCCTCATGTCAGCACTAGTTGCAGTAGTATACGCATGTGTATTTTTCTATAATGTGTAGTATTACAAACTTGTCTGCCAACACCTATGCTTCATAGGCTGCATGTGAATAACTGTGTGATGTGTTCAACACGGATGCACCTGCCTCTTCTAGTTGAGTCCAAAGAGGAATTTTGCAGTCTGTAGCATTGTCTAGGACATAGTTGCACAATTCTTATTGCACGCAGGAGACAGCAGAGCTGCTCAATCCAGTGGCCATGTGCATTATGCCACAACTGAGTGTACAGGAAGAAGATATCACACAAAGTGTTTTGTCCACTTTGCTCTGCAGTACATCTGCTAGAAACCGCCAGATGAACTCATAACATACTGAGAGCCTCGATACTGAATTTCTGAGGATTAGGCTCCAGTTCAGTATATGGTCTACTGAATCTGCATGTGTCCTAACTTAGAACTTTTATCTTCAAAAGTAAATCTAATATTACTCCCTTTACCACAGTACTTTTGGAGACCTATGCTGCCATCAATTAGCTCTCGGTCCTCCCATCGGTTTAATTAGCACACACTCAGTGGAACAATAGAAAAACCTCCCTGAATGTTGAAAGAAGACTGCTTGAAAAAAGGCCAGCTCTGTATTATTAGGCTTTGTATCTAGGCATTCCTTTTTTTTTTTTAATCCATCACAGGGCTTAGAAATGCGTGCAGCAGTGGCACATCTCCTGTGTCCTCATAGAACTGAAAATATTAATAATCCCAAGCACCGTAGCACAGGATAATGACTATGTCTGAGCTTTAATGATATGTTGTGTCAATCTACAGTATTGAGACATTAATAAGCCTGTCTTTTATATGAAACAACTCTGCATAACAGGTAGCATTTTACAGAACTATACCAAATATAACATTGTGCATTTTTCTCCCCTATTAAAAAAAAAAATTAAAAAGGAATTAAAACCAAAGCTCGGCTAGCTCAGTTCCTAATGCTAAGTAAGGCTGTAACACACACTGACCACGGCAACTTTATACATGTTGTTTCACTTTCTGCAAAAACTGCAGCCAGCTAGGTGGTTAAGTGGTTGTTAACTAGTCCATCAATCAACAAAAACACATGTTTAGTTTTAAGCCATTTAAGTGAGCAGTCATCAGTTTAATCATGTGCTTAGAAATCGTTCTGCATCTAAAGCTAACAAACAAGCCTATGCAATTAAAATTACTTACATTCTCACTACGTGCCACTGAAATATTCTTGATATTTTCAACCGAAAATGGGCTCACAGAAAACAGAAGCATGGTAGGAATAACTTACATTTTTGTTGATGTTGCCAGAAAATAACATGCCACGTGTAAAAAAAAAAGTCTACTAAAGTTAAAGTACCCCTTTTATTTAAAACAAAGTGATTTTAACTTAATTTGAAATACATGTTCATACTATTTGGGGACCCTCTGTAAATCAGTTATTAACACTTCATCCTTTCAGGACTGCTTAAGTTCTGTCTCATTCACCATTAGAAAGAAGCTGACCTACACATGCCATGTCCCATTTCTGTAGTGGCCCAAATTCTGCTCACTTTTGTGATCGCAACTGATTTGAATGAGAGGGGTCTGTGGTTTTCTGCTGCAAAAGAGATATCTAGGCATTAGGTGCCAAGGGCAAGCTCATTTTGGAGATGACTGTGTTCTTGGGGGATAACTTGGGAATATGAGACTCATTCCCCAATACCCTAGGAGGAGGAATCACATTGCTTATTGAATTACATTGTGCCCATCACCATGTTAAGTAATGCAACAAGTAATGCAATCTTTCCTCTCTAGCCAAAGAACAAGTGCTTTCTCTTATTTGTTTTCCCATCATTCATAATTTGAGAGAGGGGAGGGAGAGAGACTGATCTCTGAAAGTGAATTGGGTAGTTTATAAGACTTTGAAAAAGACAGGACCTTGCCCACAGATGGCTTTTATTCATATAATGCTCAAGAGTCACTTACACCCTCTCACTCAGAACTGGTTATTTATTAGGTTGAATCAGTTTCGGATACCTTTGGAGCATATTTTTCTTAAAATCTATGGTTCTTCAATATAACATCATTTTTCTTGGTCTTCAATCTCTTTTGCTTACTATGACCACATTTTTTTCTAAAAATTGACAAGTTACATTACATTACTTCACTACTTGCTCTACATTTGCAGATCAAACGCGTAACTGAAAACCTTTGGGACAGAGGAACAAATGTGCCCCAGCCTCAACCCTAGATTTCATATTAAACATTTTATTTAGGTTCTATATTACCACACACTCTAATAAAATATATGCATATTTTCCACATACTTGAAATTTATATCATAAAAGGATGTCTACATTAAAAAATTGCTGTCAGTTCAGAGCTCTGAAAAATTATGATTTAGGATTTTTTTTCCACCCCACTAATCCTATCTCTCTCATTTATTAAAAAACTCAGCAAGAAAGAACTTTTCCTTCCTTCTCAAAGGAATAATTCTTATACAGATGTCATCAGTAGTCAGCATGGTGTAGACATGAAAAAGGAATTAACTTATTGTCTCCCAGTCCTTTGTGTAGTCAATATTTCCTGCCCCAGCATTTTGGTGGCTTGTTTTGACAGCACAGTTCTGGAAGCTGCAGCAGGCATGAAAACATCAGTTCTCAGCTGGCTACTTGGCTAGCGCTGTTTAACCACAGAGTATTCCAATGCAAGAAAGAATTTGTCAGGGCTCCAGCTGTACAATTTATTTTAATCTCATCAGCTTCTAATAAATTGGTGGACAAAACTCTCTTATTTGTAGTAAGCAAGATATGTAGAAGTGATTACATACTCATTTTGCTTCTTTAATCAATCATATGCTGATGATTTAGGCAAATAATCTAGTTCATAAAACAGTATATGGTGAGTTTGTGTGGGGAGCATCCATCAAAGTCAGGGATGGGTGATTTTTATAATTTGCTCTTGTTGGTACACTTCCTATGGCATTAAACTTTAAAGAAGTTAATGGCAATCTGAATTTAATTCTATGTATTTCTTTTTCCCATGTAGCCAGCCATGATGCAGACGATGCAATAAGACAAGCATGAGAAATACAACTCTCTCTCAACCACATCCAGAGGATTCGGATCTTAAAGGGCTGCAGGACAGCACACCATGGCCAGCCCAGCCTGCCTGTGCTTCGCATCTCCCCCTGCCGCTGTTGCTGATGTGCCAGGGCAGGTGGGGCGGCACTCACACGTCAGACTTGTTCATGTGCTTTAAAGGTAAGGTTCACTTCAGTAAGGAATAGCAAGGAAAAATGACTATGAGATGTAAACTCAGTCAACAAAACCTCTGGGCTATGTTCATCTCCTGCGAACTTTGACACCTGATCCCATGGGGTGGTCTTTCCCGTGCAGTGGTCCCCAGTACCTCAGAGTTTCCCTTTAAGTGGTCTTCTGGGGTGGCCCTCCACTGCTGCTGAAACACTGTCGTCAGCCAAATAGCTTGTTGCTTGGACACCAAGAAAGTGATGACTTGATTACAGTAAAATAATGTGCCATTATTTTCCCCATATATATGCATAAATATTAGTTCTTAAAACTCAAAGGTAAATCGAGTTGGTTTCTTTGGGGTTTGGTTTGTTATTCTGCAATAATATTTATGTCCATGACCAGAATCAAATAATGAAAATGTCAGAAAACATAAGGCAGTGTGTGCGTGGCTTACTGAGAGTCTAAGAATAATAATACACTAAATGCAATGCCCTTGTAATGGCTAAATATATTTTATAATTTTTGTGATGACTTGCCACTCTAAACATTGTATTTCAGCAGTTTATATTACTAAATCCATCCTCTCAATCTTTTTAAGCATGACTTACTGCAGTCACAGTGGCAACAGGCAATCTACTGTTATTTTCCCTTGTGTCCCTCCATGCACCGAGGCTCCGAATATTGTTCCTTATTCATATGTATATCACAAATTTCTCCACAGTATAAGCGTGAATCATCTTCAATTGGTAACATCAAGTCATTTAGCAGCAGCAGCACAAAAAAGGAAACTACAACGACAGATGTTGGCTGGGGTGTTGGTAAACACTAGTGGCCGGTGTGAGGGCTCTGTGCAGTGACAAGATCTGGGACTCTCCCACTTGTCCCTCTGGGCTCTTGCCCAGAATTAGCACCTAGACTTTCTCATGATGGAGGAACACGGCTTCCTGAAGTGAGTCAGTTTTCTGGAGAGACCGCTGAAAAACTGCAAGCTGGTACAGAACAGCATAGCTCTCCTGAAGTTAATGGAAGTTGTGATGGTTTCCACCAGCTCAGGACAATGGCCAGGGCTCCCCGCTGTCCCTGCGCTCTGCCTCAGGGCTGCACAGGCAGAGAGTGCCAGCAGCCTGCAGAGCATGATCCTCCTCAGACACTGAACACCTCCCAGCTTCCCTGCCAGCCCTGCCCTGTGGCCGAGGAGGAGCAGTTACCCATGGGCATGCCAAGCATTTTCCAAGCACCAGCTCAGGGTCTTTTACATAGACGTACACCTGCACACGAGCCTTTTCCTCTTCAGGATATAAATGCGCTGGCCACTGCCAGCAGCTGACAGGGACCAGCTTGTGTTCAGGATCACACCAGGCACGTCTAGGCAAGCCTCGCTGGAAGGCAGACCTGCCAGGTGCCATGCTCACTAGCTGTCCTCAGTGACACGCTTTAGGGTGATACTCTGGATGCTGGTGGGACACGCACACCTTCTGTTGGCTGTTTTCTCAGCTAGAAAAAATACAATTTCTTTGCAGTTTCAGAAAATCTGATCTGGAAGTCATTAATACACATCAAATATACACCTTCACCGTGTCAGTTTTAAACAGCCGCTTTATACTTCTCATATTGCTGCAGGAGCTACCACGTAACATGGGGAAATCGCAGAGAACGTGCAACAAACACTTTCAAAGATCCAGGTTACATTTTCTTAGGGAAAGAATCATTAATGGTAACCTTTCCTCTTCCCTCTCCTTTGGTCTCATATCAGTCAGATGTCAGCAGCAATATGCTAGGAAAGAAATTTCCCCCCTTCTTTATGTTCTGCATAGTCAGTTGCAGGAGTAGAAAGTTACCAGTGCAGAACAACAGCATTTTACTTTGTACTCGCTTCAATCGTTACCCAACAGGCACAACAATGAACAGCACAGCCCTCAGACTCCATAATCCTCTAATGACTCAGTGTAAGATCTTACTTTCCTTGCTGGAAAGAGAAACCAGGAAAAGACATTTTCAAAGCAAATCCCAATTGCAAGCCTAGAAGTGAAGCCTATAGTCAAATATTTGTATATACTCATGTTTGCAAATATTAAGGCTTTAGAGTGGAAGTCAAATAAAGAACTGTGGTAATAGGGGTCTCACCAAGTTCTCTATGAGCACAGAACTATATTGAAATGTCTAAACCAGAATGCTATAACTAATACAAATGCATAGAAATAAAACAGGAAGAACTAATCCAGAGCAGATCTTGTTCCTCCCTAAGCTTGTAGAATTCTGTGCAAAACATGTATTTATGGTTTTAGTGCTTCAGCATACTCGCGCCAAGTAAGAAAAGGCACAAACAATTCCATACTACTCTCTTTATCAAAGTGCAGTACTCAAAATAACCACATGTAACTGATTATGTTAAAGATATATCATTATTTGCAAAATTTTGGACATTCTCTCACAGCATGCCCACGCATACAAAGAATTAATCTCCAATACGAAGTTTACAGCTTGTATTACACAACATGTGTCATCCAGGAAAATTAAGTCTTTTTCAGATTTAATTTTTACTTGATTTAAAATGTGCATATCTTTAACAGATATGCATCATTATATTCAAGAACTACATTCTAAATATGTTAGTATCCACAAATCCTTGTTAGCCAGTGTAAGCACGATTGGATCTAGAAAATTTGTATAAAATGATCTTTGCAATTGGTCTAGAAGCTTCTTCAAATATAAACTAATCACAAAAGCAAACCTCGTGAAAGAATATCAATAAAAACTCTGCATATTGTTAATATTATTCTATAAAACCTGTCAGTAACCTTTTGTTGTCTAACAGCATTTTGACCAGCTTGTTGCACCCAAAACAAATTGTCAGCACTCCAGCAACTATTAATGTAAAGTGAATGACTGCTTCCAAAGACACTGACGTAGATGCAGCTACTTTGCCAAATGAGCAGAGATGAGCAGAGTGACACCAGGATAAATATCAGAGGTCCTCTCTGGTTAACAAGCCCCCTGCCAGACAGCCGTGCTTTGGGCTTCACCTGGATCTTCCCCCAGGAACAGCAGCAGCAAGGAAACCATCAAAGATTCCCTAAGCAAGCTGTGATTGATATGGCAGAAATAAGACAGCCCATTTCAATAGTGCTCCCAATAGGGATTGCTGGGCCATTAACTTTCCCTTTATGACTTTTCTCCTCTTTCCGCTACGTTTGAGCCTTGACTGAGCTTTGTTCTTCACTGTGGCGCTGGGCTGAGGTAATTAGATTGCATAGACATGGTGGGGGAGGCTGGGAAAAAGAGTTGCAAAAGCCAACTGTGCTTTGGGTGGTGGGAGGGCTCAAAGGTTGGGAGCTGACCAGAGAAGCACATCTCAAAATACACGCACAGCTAACTCATACCTCTCTATCAAAACAAAATCCAGGTCACTGCTAGTGAAGGTGATGTCTCTCATTTAAAGAGGATGGAAAGTGTTTATATTTGCTACTGTAATTTGAGGACTGAAGCTTTTTTCCTCCTCTTCTTGAAGGATTTTTTTTTTTTTTTAACCCAGGAGCTCTGCCTTTTCCAACCGTAATATTGAAATTCCAAAGGTATGATTTTTTTTCCCCTCTGCTGGTGACTGCTTTTCACTGGGACAGGGTGCTCTGCCTGTGTGTAAATCCCTCGCAGAGAACTTTGGAATCATTCTTGATGCTCAGTGCATGTTCAACAGTTTTGCTGAATTGGGACCTATAAAACTAAAACATAAAACAGTGCCATGGGAAGATTTAGACTACTTCAAAGGTTTTAAAGCCTTCTGCAGACTGCTGGTTATGGGGGAAAAAAAAGGATGCAGGTTGGTAAAATATAGCAAGCTGGTAAAAAAAACTTCCTGATATTCATCCTAGACTACAATTTGCCATCACATTTTTCCTTTGTTTGTATTTCAGTATACTTGTATGAAAGAAAAATTGAAATCACCTAAAGTCAGTGAAAGCGTTAATGCTTTCCTTTTAGTCTCCATGGTAAAACAGGTCTCGTTGGATTTGTACGCTTTATAACAACTCAAGGTTAGTAAACAGGCTTCAGGAACAATCCCACAATGGCTTTGATCCAGGAAGGCAGAGGATTTAATTTAACAATTTGCTTTTTACTGTGAGACAGTTGAGGCACAGCTATGCCTCATAAGGCTTGGGAAATATCAAAACTGGTGGGACTGGTGCACCACTACAGAGGCTGGAGCTGAGCAGGGGAACCTCACCAGCATTTCATGCCTTGGTTTCAACACTGTCATTTGTTAGGGTTCAAAACAAACAGGCACAAATCAGGCTGTTTTGGAGAAGTACACAGAGGGGAGTTTCCATCGCAGGCATAGTACCAAGCAGGCTAACCCACGGTGGGTCTGACTTCTCTAAAACCCATTAGTGGGACTGATGCGTTGAACTTGACACTTTCTTCAAACTACAGACCCTGCTGTGGGGCACAGTGTAACCTGTACGTCCCTACCCACACGTCCTCTGTCATTCTTTCGATGCACTCATGAATACTTTGGCTGGCATCCCAAGCCTGTATTATTGAATGTATTTTCATTACTGTCATATTTAATCAGTCAGCATGTACATAACACATCCATCAAAAGGCCATAACTTCTAGACACAAAACACAAATAAACAACAACTTGCAAATAGGATCATAAGTTTTCTTCAGTTACAAGATGAAAATGCGGGAACATGGGAAATACTGAGCTGTCACTTGAAGTCTCTGTATAATCACCATGTGGTAAGATGAAGATCTATAGCTCAGAGGCGACACACAAGCCACTGCATACGTAAGCATCCTTGTATCAGAGGAGGTGGTAAGCCAAACGCTTTTGGTGAGATCTCAGCCTGAAACCTCAGCCTGTTCTGATGCTGGGATTATGCTGTAGCTTGCAGGAGGAGGGCTGCTAGTGAGAGGGACCTGCAGGCAGCTCACAGCTGAGCAACAACTGAGCTACGTGGTGTGGATGGCTTGTTTAGGTGTCCATGTTACTGCAAGACCCACCAGGTGCAGTATGATCATCTGCAGTTAATGGGTAGAGACTAAGCCCTGACTTGCTCAGGGTTGCATTCAAGAAGGAATCAAATCTGAGTCTCCCACTACCATTAAACATCCTTCCGATGTTCAAGAGAGGCACAATCAACTCTGCCCAGGGAGGAAAAGACAAGGACAGTGGGAAGGAAGCAGAGAAAATACCCTAAATTGTGCTTATTTGGAGTGTTCAGAGGGGTGGTGTGGCAGATGGGTGGACAGTTCTCCACTTGTATTTTCTACAGTGCCATTTCTGTGTTTTCTTTGCCTTACCCAGCTCTTTCCCTGGCTGGACTGGGGGAGAACCCTGATTATCCTGAGTGCTCTAAGTCTGCATACAAATAACACATCACCTGGAGCACAAAATACATGCACCCTATTTATTTCCACAGCATTGGGCCAAGCCTTTACAGTGCTCCATGTTGCAGAGACAGGTAGCTCTAGGCTAGGAATCTGTTTCTGTGTTTTAAACAAAACAAAGTGAAAGCTCACCAGGCACAATGAAGTGAGGAGCAGCCTTGTTTCCATCCATCAAACTCTCTTCACAGAAATACTATTTTAAGCCTGACCCAGGGAGTTGAAAGGAACCATCACCACCAGGATTAAGGATTTTCCCAGGTCAGAAACCTGCCCTGCCTAACAGGAGAAAGCACTTCTCTATTGTCAGAAATCAAGCTTTAGGAACCTGAAGCATAGGCTGCAGCATTTGAGGCACAGTACTTAACAAAGCTGCTGGACAAGGCAAGTGTCCTTTAAAGCAGCCCCGGAGGTGTGCCAGGTTTTGTTGAGGATAAGAAAAATGGTATTTGTCCTTACACAGATTCCATCCCCAGATTCGGAGCTGTTTGGATGCAGCTTGTGGGTTCTCCAATTCTTGTTCTTTTTGTTGTTTTTTTTCTGTGCACCTGACCCACTTTCTAGCTATGGATTTCCCCCCCTCCTTGTTCGGTAAAACTCCATTGTGAATAGTTAGGGGAGCCTGCTATCTTGACACTGGTAATCATCCAAACTTACGCACTTGCTCTTCAGCGTGTGGAGTTATTTATGCCCTTGGCACACTGAATGCAATTTTATTCATGCAGCTTAAGTGTTTCTGGATGACAAAAGCATACTTTAAGCAGTGTTGTTTTCCTGTTTGATTCTTTCCCTGCAGGAACAGCTCGCATTAGTCTGTGACCAGGGACTCTGGCTCATTGCTCAAGTACAACACCATCTGGGGTTCTCACTGCTCAGTGACGGCCTTTTGCTTATCATGCACTTTCCTGCGTTTTCCAAGCAAGCCTTGACTCACTCACACAGTCGTAGGGAGTTGCAGCATGCTGCTCTGCCACTCTCTTGGTCACCCTTGCCTTTTGTGTTACACCAAAGAGACTCACTTGTGCATCTGGTGTGTGCACTGGGCTGGCTCTTCTGCAGGCGCTGGACATGACTGCAGGGAAGCCTCAGTCTGACGCACGCCCAGTCTGGGCTGCCTAATGGAAAGGAATGCAGTGGAAATGCAAACAGCAGTTCCACCCTAGTAGGGCTTGAACTTCCCTATCCACTGCAAATTCTATTTAAGTCAAAACTTTAGCAGGTTAATATACAGGAAAACTTAACTAAGCCTCTATAATCCAAGATGTGTTATGCATTTCCTTGAAAGATTTTACCCTGAGTTGGAGGAATTTCTAATAGATGGCCTTCAGTGCAGCCTACACACGCTCAGTGGCTTCAGCCCCTCTTCAGAGGGGGTGTCAGAGGTACACCTGCGATTGAGTTTTACACTACAGAAGCACATGGCTGCCAAGAGCTGGGTAAAGCACAGCCAACCTTTTCCAATATTCAGCCAAGCATGTTTGAAAAGAAAGATTTATTATCCTAATTTCTTCATTATGTCAGTGAAACCTACCGGAAAAATAAGTCACTGAAGTCGGACATGGAAGAAAATAGTATTTGGCCTTCTATTTTGCATTTTTAAATTCTGGACAAATCTATATTAATAGTTTGAACATATTTTTGGAATGGGATTCTTGATTTAGGTCAGTTTAATTTATCAAGCAAGAAAGGAATTGTTTTCAGATTTACCACTGTATTTAGCACTGTCAGTTTAAGCTTTGGTTGTACTGGTAGTGACATAAAAAAAAAATGAATCCAACTACACTCTGAAATAAATAAAATACTCTTTTCTATTGTGATATCAAATGTTTTACTGGCACAGGAACAAGGACCCAAGATGAAGATGTGAATTTGCATTCACATTTTCAAGGGGCAATATATTAATAGCCCAGAGAAATGCTCATGGTTGCTTTCAATTTCTGTTATTCCAAACTAGAGCGACATGGTGCTGCTTGCAAAAAATCATGCTTTACCATTGTTTGACCAATGAGATAAAATATGCAGTGATGACTGAATTTACCTTCACAGAAAAAGCTGCTTTTTCAAAGTTTCTTTCAAAGCTTCCAAATCTTGCCACAGTAGGAATTTACAAACAGCATGAAGATCTCCAAAAGAACATCTTCTGCCCAGGGATCACAAACATATAAAGGAAGGGGTAAGTACAACCTATCAGCTGTTTTCAATCTTTATGACAATTCAGTCTTTAGTTTGCATCCAAAAATTTGCATATTGATTCCTCTCTCTCTCTCTCTCCCCTCCTTTTCTTTTTGATCAATCAGGACTAGATTTCTGTAATAGTAGGGGCATGCCAGTCTGTTCAACAGCCACTGACAATTTATTCAGGACATCTTTCCCTGGCACTCAAATCAGAAGGGTTTGTTCTCCCTCTGCTCTGAGATGGAAGGATTCACTTTAAAGCTCAGACTTCTTTAAGGAAATGAAAAGAGAGAGCCTGAAAGTACTTGGATGTTTCAAACCACAAATCACTGCGGAAAACTCCATCTTGGTCAATCGATTTATCTTAAACAAGGTGACTTGAAAGAAGGGAGGGTGAAGGAAAAGGTCTGAATTTAAGACCTAAATTCTTCAGTAAAACAGTCTATATTTAGCTCATTATGTTCAAGTCTCTTAACCTGAGGCAACACCAAGATTTCTGTACTTCTGAACTCATTTTACATATGTGCTTATCATTAATTAGCTTTGCCTTCGAGCACCATTTAAAAATATGGCGCAACAGAGGAGCGAAATTAACAGTGTATAATTTAATATCTATATTTTTTGTCGTTGTAAAAATGTTTGTAAAATTCTGACTGAAGAAAGAGCTCCTCTAAAAAATGGAATTAAGCTCCGAAACATTTTAAATCAAAAAATTCTTTAGAAAAAAAAAAAAGCAATCTAGTCACAATTTTAAAGCTCTTTCCTCTAACCACAAATCCATTCTCTCTAAGTCAACTGAGCAATAAAGCCAAAGCAATATTTAGCTACTAAGGAAATATGAGACCATGCTCATAATGTTCCTCCCTGTCATTTTTGGGATAGTAAAATGATTTCACATACATTTTTTCCCCTTTCTTTAACCCAAGAATGACTGTCATACTTTTCTTCCAATTCACATTGTGCTGGTTTATTTTCTTTTCCTATGCAATGGCAGAAACAGATGTACATATTTCAGAAGTGCAGAGGAACCCTATTTCTCTTTTGATTCTCTGGATTTGTATTCTATCCACACCATAAACCACACCAAAGTACACTGGTAACTCTGTTGTTGAAGCTTCAGCGTATTTAGAGATAATTTTGATGCAGTGAGAGACTGAAAAAAACAAACAAAAAAACAAACCAAACAACAACAACAACAAAAAAAACAGGTATATTCATTCCTATCTAACAGAGGAAGACCAGAAATTTACTAATAAATCCACTGCTAAACTTCTTCCCACATGCAAATATGGTTTGTTTGTTTGCACTAGATTTTACTCAAACTGATGCGAACCAGAACTTGTATTTCATACCATTTTATATTGCAGTAAAATCAACAGCCCCCAGCTAGAGGATCAGAATCTCCTGATGGCATTAGTACACATAAGCTATACAAAAATTATTCTTAACCTACATAGCTCATATCCTTAGCATAAAAGGTGAAGGGAGAGAAGAATTAAAAAAGAAACAAGATAAGATTCACCACCATGATAGCTGTAAGACAAGATCAGCATCTCTGAAGAAACTACACAAACTTTACTATAAGCTTTAGTGACACTGCTTATATGAACGATGCTATTCTTAAACAGTTAGTTGTCTGAAGTAGTTCTGTGATTAGAGATTACTCAGGTCTCCTAATATACTTGATATATCAACTGTTCCTCCTTAGCCCTGGGTAAGAGGCAGCAGCACAGCCCAAGGCTGTTGTTCTACTGCAGGCAGAAGAAAAAACTGATAATCAGGCTGGAAAGGACTGAAAAATTACATGCCTATTATTTTTGTCTTGGTTTCTTTTATAGATTCATAAGTAATGTCAGCTTTAAACACTTCTACTACTGTCATCACAACAGCCCCATGATCAGCCATCCAAACGAGAAGCCAAGGTTCTGCATCTTCATGCATACAAAAAGCCACCTGCTGACAAGAGCAGTGTTTTGACAGCGAGAGCTTACATCATATGAAACACATAACACGTCAAATTTAAAGGACAGAGAACATGGACTGTACTGGCAGAACTGCAGCAAGCAATCTGTAAGGCATATCAGTCTATTCAGTTAAGTCTGGCATATAAGTCTATTCAGTTTTGCATGGGGACATCCTCTGTGCCACGTTTCACTGGGTAAAATCAAAGCAAGGTGGAAGTCTGACGAATTGGATCAATAGGGACTATATTGATAATGACAATATCATTAGCTAGGATCCCATCAGAGGAAAGGTTTGATCAGCATGAGTTGTGTTTCCTCCTATCTCCTCTGAGGACAGCGTGGGAGAAGTGAAGATGTCGGTGCTGTCTTCAAACACCATCATTATCTTGGAGCATCTGTCGGCATCAGTTCAGTTAAGCTGATGCATTTTGGTTTATCTGTACAAAAGTCAGCATCACCACTGGGAAGACACAGGGTCAGATACACTGATCTGAAACTGGCATGAGGAAAAAGACATAATTGCTTTGGTAGAACAGATTCTGATTTATTTTGGTAGAAAAGCAGAATCAGAGCTGGAAAGTATTATGCTGCCAAGCAAAAGATTTCCAAATGTTCTGCTACCTGAATAAGATTTGCTGCGTCACAGAGGCAGGAATCATTGCAGATTTTTGAGATGAGATCCGAGGCTTTTCAGTACCTCACAGCAGAACTAAACAAGTACAAATTAATTAAGGCATGGAAGGAAGAATATTTATTCACTTAAATTGTGGAAGAACATCAGAGGCTGAAATGGAATTAACTGGGTTGGAGCCTGGCTCTCATAAAATAATCTGTAAGATATTTGATGACCAAATGTGTTAGAATCTTAATTTTATGTCCCCTTCAGGACATTTCCAGGAAAGGACACTGTTTTCTCACAAGAGAGGAGAAAATCAGAGAAGCTCCCTAAGTACCTAGCAGCACTTCTGGTAACATCTAAATTAGCTTCTTTCTGGCCAGCCACCCATTCTTTGTTAGCTAATTATCTTGAGCAGGATCACAAGAAAAGGTAGCCCGGATGTAGGTCAGAAATAAAATCACTAGTCCAATCTCATTACTGATGTTTGGCTTTGGAAACTCTTAGATGAAAGATGCTGTACACGTGAAAGTTATTATCATTCTTATTTTTCCCTCTTTTCCCCATTGCTGTTGCCCTATGAAAAGCTGACAACTGAAATAATAAGAAAGCATATTCAGCTGCTTTGGAATGGAAGAAAAATGTAGCACAGAAAATGGTGAGAGTTGTTAGAGACAGCATAAAAACCATAGCATATGATGCAGTGTAAATATCAGAGCCCTAATGCACAAAATTATTATTTCCCTCAGTTAAGTGTTAATCAATCCATATTAGTGTGAAATCAGTATTTTGGAAAATCTTCAGTTAATATATTTTTGCAATGAGCCTACATTAATTTTGGAATTAAATTAGCCCATGTGGCATTGCCCAACACAGTCGTGTCTCTTGTAGCTAGCATATTTATACCAGCTTGTATTCTTGATACTATCCAGCAATTACAGTAAGGAAGGAAAAGAAGGACTAATCTCATTATATGCACCAAATCATGAAGATCAATTTATAAAAACATTGATGAAATTTATATATGCAAGAAAGTATTAGGGCATTGCATAAAAATCTATGTATCTTGAAATACAGGAAGATTCTGGAAATGACTTTAAAAATGTCAAAGGCAAAAGGATCTGACCAGCTGAAGTAATTACAATATATATGGTTACCAGAAAAGAACAAATATTCTCCCTGTACACATATGCTGATTACCTTTAAAATCCTAACACTATGAGATATAGGACAGAGGCATTAATAGGATCCAGAATAGTTACCATCCTCTAAAGGATGATTTTTAATATTTTTTTCTTCACAGTGTGTCGTATATAAGGAAGAGATCAACACATCTGTTTCCCTTACAGAAAGCACAACATGCCTACATTCAAGAGCAGCTCCAAACATATTCCTCGCTTAGAAGAAATATTGCAAGAAGCCTAGAATAAAATGTCCTTAATACTATTTCCTTCGGAATGATTCTGCTGTTTTGGATGCATACTGAAACCATATGGTATACTTAGCTTATTTAAGATTTAAATCACATATACAGCTGATTTAGAAAGCCTGTTGCATACAAATAGAGTGTCTAGATGACATACTTTTGATTTCATGATATATATATATATATATTTGTGTTTCCCCAACCTACAGCAAAGGCATAGTATAAGCATTATACTATCACCTTAACAATAAAGGTTACTTTATTTTAAAGCTTACTTAAAGTTTAATTTAAAAATTCCTGTAAAGTTTCTAACAACCCTTTAACATTTCTTTTTCCAGTGGAAGTATATTATTATAGCTCAATCCAAGTAAGAAGTGAAGTTCTTACTGACATCAAAGGGAAAGTTTAGACCCTTAGTTCCACAGTGTTTCTACATGAAAAGATTTACAAGTCCCATATAGAAGAAGTGACAGTAAATATATTTGGAACTGAAATTTGATCTAAGTCAGCAGAAAGATCCCAGTGCGTATTGCACCCCAGGTTCCATATAGGTATTAGGAAAAAAAAATCTATGGTTAACAGCTAAAGACTAACAGAGGGCACACAAGTAACTTTTCTTCTAAGTGAAATGACATGGTGTACTAGCATGCTGTATACATCCTGTTGAAGGCAGCATTGCTGCACAGGTCTAGTGATGGGTTGGCAGGTACCACATCCTGCGGCATGTATGTAAAGAGCTTTGCTGGACTGACAACACCCATGGGGAGCACTCAGCAATGGCAAAACAAACAAACAAACAAACAAACCATTTTTATTCCTCTGAAAAGAAATGATTTACAGTATTTGCAGACATGCAACCTGGTTTAAAAAACAACCCCCTCTGAATCAGGAGCACTGCAAGTATACCTTACTGACCTCCGTCTGCGGCTGCTTTGCCCATGATCCTGCATAGTCTATGCAATGTCCTGCCCTGCCTCTCTAGTCCTCCCACTTCTTATGATTTTTTCTTGGGTACAATGATTGTGTCATCTTAATACCCTTTGGAAATGCACATTATCCTCTTGAAAAGATAATTGGAAAATTAGCAAGCCCTAATGACTGTATGCTTAATTAGAGCTCTGTAAGTTGGGGACATGTATAGGGCTTCTCCTTCAGTAAGAGCAGCACTTCAAGCACCTCAAAACTTCTTCTGGGTTATGCCCTCACGTAACCCAATGCTAGAATACGCTGAATACTTCACTCCTCTTTTGGCAACAGGGGAGATTGTTTCCACTCACTTCAAATGGCCAAGACAAAAACTAGAAAAGTAGTTTACAAAAACTTTCAGCAGGAGGTGGCAAAATTTAGGTGCTGGTGCTACTAACGTGCAAACACAGCCCCATGATCAATGCTTTGAATAATTAAATAAAACTGATGACTGGGTGTGAAACAAGGCAAATACTTTTCCCAAACTCACCAGAGAAGAAGGAAAAAAAAAAAGGTAGACTGGTTGAAGAAAGAAATAAAAAGACTACTGTTGAAAGTAGCTCTTATTAACATTTTCAGATTTCTGCAGCCACTAACCAAAACAGCACATAGCAGCTGAGGTCATCACAAAAACAATAACCCAAATGCACTAGGGTGTTGAAGGATTACTCTAGAGCAACTCTGAATGCAGAAGTTTGCAGGCCTAGTGTATTTATTAGACTGTTAAAATGAAGTCTAGTGTTATGGAGTAATACAATTTATCCTGTCCCTTACGATAGCTGGTGTCAGACAAACTCCATTATGCAAGAACTCTATGTTTTAATGAAAGTACGATACTATGCTAAAACACAACTGTACAGTATAGCTTTTTAAAAATCTCAGGATACACAAATAGTAGTGTACAGTAAGTGCCAGTAAGAAGGACTTATTGTAATATGAGTATCTTCTGTAGTATGTTGTGTCAACTTATGCTATCGTATTGCCTTTGTGTGATTTGCCAAATGTTGGTCTTTGACTATAAGAATTTATGCAA
>VXAL01019812.1:160341-175237 GCA_013399475.1 Chauna torquata | reverse complement strand
AATGCAATATATTTTATTTGATCAGCAATATAGCTTTAAGTCTATACTTTTAAAATGAATGCTAATGAACTCTATTGAATAAGGTAAGGAATCAGACTTTTCATGAGATTTTTTAATTTATAACAAGAAATTGCTTTTAGGTTCAGTATTAACAAATAAACATCACCTATTTCTTAAAAGATAGTATACACCTGAAAAAAGTACTGTTTCACTATAATATAGGCATTTGTGATAGGAGCTGGTGTAATATTTTGGTATTGTATTTTTCATTTACATTGTTTTTGAAGTGTTGAAGCTTTGATTGTTCACCTTCTAGCCGTCTCATATCTAAGTGAGCTGGGAAAGCTGTGTGCATAGTGACACTCCTGTACCTTCCTTCTGCTTTCTGGTGCTAGGAGGCATCTTCTCTTCCCTGCACCCCTCAGGGAAACTTAACATCTTTCCAGCAGAGAGAAACACTCAGTTCATGTGTGGAAGGAAACCTCAAAACCTTCTGGTCCTTGTATAAATTTTCTAGACTCAGGCCTGGACTCTCCCCTCATAGCAGAAGCCAATGTCCAAGCCACTCTTTTGGCACCAGTAGTAGTCGAACTCTGCTGTGGGGAGCACAGGCCAAAATCCAGTTCTTTTCTGTCATTAGCCTCTCTCCATGTTCATTTTTTGCTCTCTTGCTGTCATCCCATTCACTCTGTTACTGTTCACTCTCATTCCTGTTATCTTATTTTTCCTCTCATTCTTTTCCTCAAAGCATTTATCTGCATTTTTGCAACCCTTCTTTTTCTTATTGATTTTTCCATAAGTTTAACTTCTTCTTCTATTTCTTTAAAACAAAATCTTGTTGGCAAGAAATCTAGTCTGAAAGTTAGGGAGTAGGAATTCAGGATATGCTGAGAACTGCCCGTGTGTGTTTTGGTGACAGGGTCAAGCATTTTGAAGTTCGAGGGAAGAAGGAATAAATAACATAGTGACAATTAGCAAATAATGCAAAATGCAAATTGCAGAGTCTAGATCATTGCTGTGTATCTCTGATGAATGGTCTGGCTATAGCTAATACTTTTTGGTTATTTTGGTGTGTTGAGTCTACTACTTCCCTTGTTTGCCAGGCTGTCCTGGTGATTGATGTGACTGAGAGAAAATGACAGTGGCCAAAGCCAGAGGACTGACAGAACCAAAGGAGCCTATTCTGTTCCTTTGAGATCAAACTTAGAAAATGTCCTAATTTGATTTGGTCCTCTTAAACCTTATCATGCAATGTTGTGCACAGTTTCTCCTTATTGTTGTCTTCATGTGTCAAGAGCCAGTAGATTTTCATGAGGTGAATGTAAGCCACCATTCAATGGCAGACGACTATGACACATCTTCTTTTTTTATTATTTTTCCTAAATTATTCCCTGAATGTGTAAGCCACTACTGATCTTTTACACCATCAGGTTCATGCAGGGAGGGGGGGAGAGGTTCCAATGGGAATTTTATATGATGTAAAAATACATATTTTGTGTTTTTATAGTTCGTCTCTTGTTTTAAAATAACTCACCTGCCATGTTAAGGCCGGATGTAGGTGTGCTGGCACTGGGTAGTAGTTTGTGTCATTATCCTTTTCTCCCCAACATGTGCAAATTATCAGTCTACAGCATACTTTGGTTTTATCTGTCATTTCTGCTCTCTTAAAATTGCTTGTTTCTGATTTCTTCCAGCAAGTTCCTTTAATATTCCATCAGCACCCAGAAGTGTTCTGTAGTAGCTGCACAGCTGATTTCTAGGAGATACGGGATAGCCAGGGTATCAGACAATGGTATTCACTGTATGTGGTGAATGTAGTAGTAGCAAGGATTATGTAGTAGTAGCAAGGATTATGATGTAGTAGTAGTAGCAAGGATTCTTCTCAGTGACTTGGTGAGCAGAAATTCAAGAACCATAGAAAAAAGTTTTGGCACTGAGCCTCTGGTGATGAGTGATTGCATTGGCTGCTGCTCTGTTAATTAACATATAAGAGATATCTACATGGGAGATTGCAATATAATACGACACGTTAACTAACTCAGTTAAAGAGTTGGATCCTATCAGTTGTCTTCAGTGCAACTGTGCTTTAAGGCTCCACTCAGATCACATTTGTATTGTTCAAAATCTCATGTCTGGATCCTAGCTAAACCTGTAAGCATATCCTGAAGTTATTTACAGTGTCATTGTAAAGACTAGAAGTAGTTTAAAAATGACATTTTTACTGACGTTAGTGGTATCAGAGGCCAATGCCAAATACAGAAAAAGCAATTTTCATTGTGCATTAATAGACTTATTGTCAGAAACATAACTTTTCTATGTAAATATTAATCATTTTGTTTAAACATTAAAGTTGTGTCTTTATTCTAAATGGTAAATTAGCATTCATGCAGGATGAGTCTGGAACTTGAAAAGAGAGCTGTGATGTATTAAGTACTAACTGAAGTTCCCCCACCATGAATTCATTGTAATTACTAGGAATGCATATCTACATTTGCTTGTACTTCAGTGGATTTTAGCTGTTACTGCAGCATCAGTACAATTTTCCAGATAGCTTACCTTATTATGGTTTCACAAGCTGATCAGCTCAGGTTTGTTACATTTTCCTACTGTATAACATACAAAAGAGTTTGTAGTGAAGTAGAAGTAAGCTTGGATCTGGTTTGTATGACCTAATGCGAATCAATATAAGGGAGTATGATGAAACTTAGGAAACTGACCTTTATGTGAACCAGCTGCTGGTGTTCATGAAATTCGAACTAACACTCAGTTCTAGGAAGACTGTGAAACAGCTAATATTCTGAAATGCTGACAAAAAGGAATCCACTGTGAAATAAATGCCTGTCTGCCTGTCTGACCATCAAAATTAAAGCAGAGAAGTAGAAATTTATTGCCACCTGTCCCAGAGACAAATATGTGAGATAGATGTGCACTGCTTTCTCCAGGATGACATCTGGAGGAGCACTTATTGTCTATCAAAGTTATTGCAAAAAGAACTTCTGTGTCAGTTGCCCTAATTCCACATAAATACATGGAGATTCTTTCAGCAATTAACTATGCAGAGCTTTGGATGATTCATTGAAGATTTTGGGTTCACTCTACATCAAAAATTCACAAAAGGCAAGTAAAGATGCTTATTGCTCTTTTATTTTTTTCCCCATTTTTTGTCTCACTTTTTGTTTACTTGAGAAGGTCAAATGAGTATGTACCTGACACCTGCTGCAGGGAAAAACCCCATGGAGGTCTATCTGTGAGGCCATTGCAAAGGTCATTGCTAGGACAAAGCAGCCCCTGGAAGTAGAACCCGGCATTTCTAAAAGTGCACCAATATTGAATCTTTGTTGTCCGTGATCCTTCATTTTACAGACAGGACATTAAGCAAAAATTCAGAAGATTATCATTTCACTTATTCAATGAATTTACATTTTTATGCCTGAAAGTTTCTTTCCATGATAAATTCTCTAGGTTGATATGTCTCTTAACACAGAAAATGTCATTACCCCAAGGAATCACATCACACAACCTAGCAGGTGTTTTTCACATGTGGTTCCCTTTTTCAAAACTGGATCATAACTTTATTAGTTGCATTTGGTTTGTCAGCTCTTGACTAGCTGAGAGCTGGAGGAATTGAAGGTGGTGTTTTTAGCTACAAAGCAGTATGACGTTCACTGTGGTGACATCTATCTAGCTACATCTTGGTGGGAGATAGAGGGGCATGTTTAGATACTAATATCTCCACGCTAAACAGAGGTTGTGATACCCAACTTGGGGATTTTTGAAGCACAGCATTGAACAATATGTTTGTTCAATGTAGTGACTATTTCTAACACTTTTCTTCAGTCTTTTAAATATAAAATTAATGCTAATTTAATTTAATCTCTTTCATACTTCAGAGTGTGAAGCCCACAAATCCATTTTATAGAATCAGTCTAAAAAGTTTTTAACTTTCTCCCCCTGAGCTGAAGCATTAGCTTAGTTTTAGGATTAGATGATAAGTTCATGCTGCAATGATAATAATGAACATGGACTTCATATTATTTTATATGAGTTTTCCAACATTGGGTTCTGATTCTAGCACTTCAATTTCTGGGGCCCATAAAGAAACCTTCTGGGCTTATTTGAAGCATGCTTGAAGACAGGAGTTATTCTACACTAAGGAAAACATAGGCTGAGATTATCTCAAGTTTGATATGTAGTATCAGTGTGATTTGAAGCATTCAGTTTAGCAAATAGCTAACAGTTGAGACAGATGAGGGCAATCTTCCTCAAAGCTGTTGCATTAGACTGAGACAAGACGGCATTCATGTACAAATGAAAAGTTTATCTTTGCAAGCAGGAATGCTGTAGTTTGACTATTTTTCAATTAAAAGTTGGATTCCATAGTGCATTGAATCTGTCACAGTGAAAAATGTAGGCTGATTGTTAATAATACTGCTCTATAATTATTACCATTATACAGTCCAGATGTCTCATGAGGGCAAGATCCCCTGATTCTATTTGGTTTTGTACAGACCGTAGAAGAAGCAATTCCTGAGCTGTAAGGCCGATGAGCTAAGTGTAAGACTCATGCAAGTAGATTCAGGAAGCTTTTCCATTGTGGTTATTGATGGTGTTGCTGAAAGCAATCTGTCACAGTGAGAGCTACCCCCTTTTAGCCTTACCTTGCATGCTCGTTTTCTCGTTTTGACATGTTAGGTGTTGAACAGCTAAGAGTGGGCTCTTTTGTTAAAGAAGGTGATTTTTCAAAATTAAAAAATGTTTTACAATATTTTCTTAAATTTGTAGAGTTTAATGAAAATAAAAATTTCAGCACAAGATTATTAAAATACATTGCTTTCTTCGAAATGGAAAATTAAAAAACCCTCTTCAAAATATTCTTAATGCAATTTCAGAGTGAAATAATTACTTGGAGGTGACTGTAGTACAAAGTTTAGCACATTTTTTTTCCCAGGAATATATAATTATGGATTGAATAGGACAAGAAATTGGTGTAGACAGGTGTTCTCCCACAGCGTCATCCCCCTTAGTGGACTGATGACAAGTGAATGCCTGTAATAGGAGGCAAAATTCAATTTTTCTTGATGTTTCTTCTCCAGCCAGATGACTCATAAAGGTGTAAAAATATATATCTTTGTCGGGCCATCTGTCTGTTTGCTAGAAGCACACCAATTGACACTCTTGCTGTATTAACCACAACCTAGACATCAAGTACTGATTAGAAGACCCTGTTTTCAGTTGCTAATCAAACTAATTAGATTGAAAATTTCCATTTTGTTTCAGAATTTTGCTAAAAGTGTTCAGCTAGTTCAAAGAATAAAATGAGGGAAAACACGTTCCTTTGTTGGTGTTCGTTACTTTATTTTCTTATTGAGAAGCTCTGGTGCTCCTATGCAAGGGGCAAGGATTTACCGTTTGGCACCAGTGATAAGTATGTCATATTGTGGCTTTCAATATCTTCATGAAGGAAGCAGGAAAGTTTGGCAAAGTGACCAGCTGCTATAAAAAATTCCGGTCAGTGTTTGCTTGGGGGAGAGTTATTAGAGTTCAGTAGCTAAATTCTTCAATTTATTTATCTTTTTTTTTTTCTATACCAATATTTAATCTCTCCCTGCTTGGTTGCATCGCTAAGTATGGAGATCACGTTTGCAGAGAGCACTGAAATTCCTTCCTTCCCCAGAGTTGCTGATACAAAGCAGGCTTTTCCTGAGGTGGACATGAGGTGGTCCAGCAAAAGGTGGACACTCAGGCACTTGGACATCAAAACCGATAGGATGAGGAACAGTAAATGAAAGAAAGACTCTGACTAGTCAAAGAGAGAAACAGGCAGATAGATCAGTTAAGAAGGTAGATGTGGGATGCAAGTCTCCTCATTTGTCTGATGTCAGCATTTGTGTGAAAACTATTTGTGTAAATAGTCCGGTCCTTGCTGGTCCGTGCAAGGGCTGATAGGGGTCTGTTGCTGTCAAGTCAACTGGCAGAGGTTTGTATTGTGAACGCAGGGTCTAGACTGCCTTACAGCCCTTACAGCCTGTACAGATGCCAGCGTGATTCCTTGCAGGTTGGTTGTTTGTTTTTCTGCATAGGACTTCTTGTTTTTGAAACCTGTGAAGTTATACACATGCTTAAGTTGAGTAACTAACGCAGTTCACTTCTGCATATGTGTTATGAGAGTGCTTTTAGTTTCAGGAGTGCCTACTTTTCCCAGATAATCTCATTCAATGTGCAGTGGGCCTGTGTTTAGAGCCATGTAGTGATGGATGCCGTTTTCCATCAGATTATCTGCTTCATATGTTGCATAGGCTGCAACATCTGTAATGGAAATTCCTCTATCTAATGGTGATTGAATATTGTTCTGGAAAACTGGATTCTTATCTTGTGTTTGTTAAGCTGTAGAAATCTTTTTAAAAAGCAGGGCAGGTGAGGCCTACAGTGAAAGCAAAAACCCCCCGTTGCTCTTCTGCCCCAAGAGTTCCTGGGGCAGGGGAACAGGGAAGGAGGAGCCAAGGGGAGACAGGCCTGTTTCCATCCTGAAACATGCTGGGTTTTGCATGCGGTGGTTCACTGTATTTGACTGGCATTTCTGCTAAGAGGGACGTGTGTCCTTCAAGGACGAACTGGAGGACCGTTTCTGAAACAACGTACAGAAGCCTGGATCTGCTAATTGTCCATATGCGCCCATGTGTGCATGGAGGGGAGGGGAGAAAATGGTCACCCTGGCCTAAAGCAAGAGCTCCCAGTCCTGGAGTGCTCACGTGAAAGCTCTAGAGACTCTAGGAGGGTGTGTTTAGTTGTCAGTGCTCTGGTGTTCCCAGGGCTGGAATAGCAAAGGCTGTTGGTTAAAATACTGGAGTTACATCAAGCGGCTGTCAGCGAGGTGAGGGGCGGTGTGGGCCATAGCCAGGGAGAGGGGCAGCGCAGGGGCAGCCGACAGAAACCATCCAAGGGAACTTGGCTTGATGCAGCCTTACCTGGGCCTGGCTACCCAGCAAGAATGAGTGATTTCAAACCATGAGCTGGAGGGGAAGGCAACCTGCTGGCCCTGCATGGACTCCTGCAGGAAAAGAGTGGAAGGTGTGAAGTTACAGTTTTATGAATTTGTCCTTCCCTGCTTATCTACATGAGCATGGTTCTCTGTTCTACCTTTAATTAAAATAGGGATTGTTAAACTGCTGCAATGCAAGTGGAGAAATTACGTTTCTGGCTTTAGCACCAGAAAACTTAGTGTGATTATCTCTAGGTTCATTATGATGGCGTGAGTTTTTGTTGTAATTCCCGTAAATTTAAACCCAGCCCCTGCTGCTGCCAATGGCAACAGTATTACATTTGTGTCAGCTGACCCAGAAGAAGTGTGCTTTCATTACCCCACAGAGGTATGCTCTGATTTAGTGAAGAGCTTCATAACTACAACAGGTCAATAGGAAATACACTTGAACAAATACAGTGTTGCATAATGCTTAATAGTAAGGAGAAACAGTGTTAGGCATCTCAGAAGAGCCCAAGATGTGCTGGTATTTTTAACCTTATTAGCTCTGTGCCTCAGCTTCCCACTTGTAAAATAGTTTACAATTAAATGAATCAAAGGGATGTTCTGAAAATAAATTCATTAATGTTTGTGAAATGTTCAGATAGTATACCATGGAGGATAATAGAGTGTCCCTCAAGTAAATGAAAATTCCTTGTTCTGTAGAATGCAGTTTGAATAGGGTGTGCATTGGAGAAGCTGGGGGACCACTCTCTGAACAGTGAGGATAACAAAAATATTGAATGCCTGCCATGCTCCTCTGTTGAGCGCCATCTACCTAGGACACTGACTGAAGTAAGTATTTCCTGTGGGAAAAATTAATAATGTAATCATATAATTTAAAAACATGTTGCAAATCATGAATCAAAGGGGGATGAATTAAGATTATGTATGTTAGTGCTACCTTAACTGCTGCCACAATGAGCCACCTTACTTCTTATATTCTTTAATTTTGCTTGACTTTACAACAGCAGTGCTCCTTTAATGTAGTGTTTGTTTGTTTTTGTGTAATAATATATGTTTATGTATGTATATATTCTGCAATGTCAAGTTACCAATTGAAATGAACTCCATGAGGAGTCCCTTCAGAACCGCTGAGTATTGAACCAGCCTTACAAAAACCACCTGAAGTGGCCTTTGGAAAAAAAAAAAAAAAAAAAGAGCTAAAGAGCTCACAACACAAATTATTCCTTAAGTCTCATGCTTGGAGGTAAGTTTCAGTGTCACACCCAGTAATTCAGGGGTAGAACAGCCGTCACTGCTAATGCTAGCCATCTGGCCTAATTCTTCCACATTGCATGGGAAATTTGTACAAGTCTAAATATATGAAGTGCACTAGGTGCTCTTTACACTAGGTGCTCTTTACAAGTGCTTACTAGGGGCTTTTTCAGTAGAAAAAGAAAAAATAATTTTAAGAATATTTTGTCATGGTAGGTCTGGGCTGCATTAGCCATGCAGACAGCAACCCTAAGAAAGGAAGGAACAAGGTAGAATGGTTGTCAGAGATACTCCAATTTTTTTCCTAAATCTTTCACCTTTTCCTTGTATTAAAAAATGCTTCAAATGGTGCCAGCTTTGTGGCTGCATACTCTGGAGAAGCATGCTGAATCCAAGAGTCATCCTCAGACCCTGGAGCAGAGAGACCCATGAGCCTCCATCCTTTGCTGATGGCAGCTGTGGGGTAGAATGGGTGAGAGTACTTTTCAGGGGATGGCACAGGTAGTGTTTCTTAATCAAACCTTGCATTCTTCCCAGATAAATGGGGGAAGGTGACTGGCATATCACAGTCATTTGTATGCCAACTAAAAGTACTCTTTTTAAGTGGCTCCCCTCAGGGTCTTGACCTGGAAAACCTACTCTTAAAGATAACTATTAATAAAGCAAGGGCATGAGCTGTTAGGAGGCAAATTATCTATCTGTTTGATCCAGGTAGTTGCACTTAAATAGACATGAGAGGCAGCATTAAACAAAACAAACCAAAATTTCATTTGTATCCTGGTGTCCCTGTGTGGGTTTTAAAGGAAATTAGGGAAGAAATGTATTGGACTGTATTTCTCAGGTTTAGCCATGTTAAGGCAATGCAGTTGCATTTTGGGTTTTTTATGTGACTTTATTCATTTGCGCTGTTGTACTATTATTAAAAATACTATATTTAGACTGATACTGAGGTCAGATTAGGCTCTAAAGTCTTCCTGATACTTAAGAAAAAACGCTACAATTTTATGTGCTAAGACTGAAAATCAAGGATATTTGATTTGTGAAATAATGAAAGAGAGTCTTACCCCTCCAAAGTCTATACTGAGTAAAAGCAGCTCGTAGAAATAATGTAAGTAGAGCACAGCACAGCTGAGGAAATGCTGGGCATGGGAACATGATATCCATAGGCTTACAGTCCTCAGCTTTCATGCAGGAAGTGCTTACAGCTGAATTGGCTGGAGTCGCCTTAGGTGTGTATCTGGAGCAAGGCAAGGCTTAAGCTCACTGCTCTGAACCTATTGTGAAACTACCCCTTGGGTGCTTCTCAGCAGGGCCTAGCTAATCAGTGTATTTGTAGCTGTAAGAAGTTTGGCAACTTCACTGAAAACATGATCTGCTTGGATTTCACTGGTCATTTGAGGTGAGTAGACTCCAATATCATGCATGTTAGAAGAGAGCTGTCTGTGCAGCAGCTACTTGTGAGAAATATGTCATACACTTAAGAAAACTACCACAGTTCAAGACTAAAAATACCATACTGCATTAGCCAATTTGTTCAGGAGCTTTTCCTTCTAATTTGTTGCTAGCCCATGCTCAGTAGATGCAAACTAGTAGCTGGTCTGGTCTCCTGAAGCACAAGTATCTAGCTGGAAAGAACAACTTGTATCAGCTGGGCAGATATAATTAAAGTCTCAGGCTTACTTTATACCTAGGTGGAGACTTTGAAAGACTTAAGGGAATTTAGTGTTAATCCAAACCTAGTGTCTTCCAACCGACGACATGATGGGCAGCACAGAACTGTAATTGGAAGAGCATTGGAGGGGGACTTTGAGAGATTACAGAAGAGAAAGAAGAGAGGATTAGACAAGCACAGGAATAAGTACAGCAACTTCAGAAAATAACCTAATGCAATGCAGTTCTTGTATCTTTATGATAGTCAGGATTCTAGGCTTCAGACAGTACAATACTACGCACCTTTCCGTTCTATTATAGAAATCTGCATCTGAGAATGCAAACTGTCAAAGCCTTTACAAGCTAAAGGAAGCAGCTTAGGAAGATGTAGGCAGTTCATCTGACAATGTCTTCTGTTAATCTTGCCATGTATTAAATTGTCTCTCCTTATCTTCAGATCTGCCAAAGCAAGACAAATGATCAAACTCCAGGATGCTTTTCCTTACATCATATGGCATATGGCCTCACAGATGTGGGGTCCCTGATCCACCTGCACCCACAGATCTTGCTTTATGTTCAGATAGCCTCTTCTAAAGGTTTTTTGGAGAAGGTTCCCTTTAATTTGCATGGCATCTTCCACTGCCTGGAAGTTGCTCTTTGTCATGCCATATTATTCCAACAAATATTCAGGAGCTACAGTTAGGGATTAAATCAAGCTGCAAGCATGTACATCCTCTTTTTTTGACTTTGCCTCCATCTTCTTTTCCTCTTTTCCTAATGTCGCTTTGTTGCATTAAAGGGTAAAGAAGTTTGGCAAAAAATAAACCCCCTTGTGTTCCAGCTTGTTCTCAGATATCAGAGGGGCTGGGGTGGCTGGGCTTAGATTCTGAGTGATGCCCAGTTCGGCACTATAAGTCTGGTTGCATTCAATATATTGAACTACCACTATTACGGATGCACAAATAGTGCGATACACCTTCAGTCTAGTAGATGAATGACTGGTGCAGTTAATTGAAGCAACAGGAGTACAGGTTCTTTTGGATTGCCGATGATAAATACATTGTCTGCAAAGCACATGCAAATACCAAGAATATGGCTAGTACTGCCAACTGCAAATGAGGTAGCTTATGAAACCACTCTATAGAGACTTCTAAGTTTCCTGGGGAAGCACTCGGTACAACCGAGGGCTCAAATCTCACCCTCTGGGGGGAAAGAGAGATTCAGCCCATCAACTGATCCCAGAAGTCAGCGATGTCCTGCCGACTTGTCTGCAATGGTATCTTCCCTAACGTTCTTCATCTCCTGGGCCATTTTATACTATTTTCTTACTTTCAGGTGGAGCTTGAGTGACTATAGTCATACATACCTTTGTTATGACTGGTATAAAACCTTCTCGCTTTGCCTTTAAAAGTATAGGCTTAGAGAAATTGAGAGTGCATGCTCAGTGAGGGGTGGTTGCACCTTGGAGGTAGGTAGCCTTTGGGATGGAGGTGTGTTTTGGTATTATAATGAGATTATAATGACCAAAGTTCACTCAGAGGACATGATTTTGACAGAAAATGGAAAACTGCTGGCTCAGGGTTGGCTCCAGGTAATGGCTATGCGGTTTATCAGTTCCATAGTACGATCAAGTTCCCATCAAGTTCCCATCCCTGCGGTGATATCACAGAGCCTGGCCGCGGTGTTTCCACCTCACTCCACCCTCCGTGCTATTTCTTTTAGACTCAGCACACCAAGCTCCCCTGGTGTTGCCAACATCTAAAGTTGCAGGTTATGTTGCCAAGGGGACTATCATGGAACAGATTCCTTGCATATCTACCGCATTTCACCCTGGAAGTTTCCTCAATGCTTACCTTCTCTTAAGGTGTAGACATAACTTCAGTCTCAATAAGTTACCTCCAGTAATTATTCCACATGCTTTCACATTATTTTTCTCTCCTCCCAGTTCTGCTTTCCTTTTCTTTAATTTTACTTGTGCTTTTCTCCTTAATTTGGCCCTCCAAACCATTTATTTTCTTTCTCTGATTTGGAATGGATCTCTATGCTGTTCTTTCACTGCCAACCTTCTTGCCTCTAGCTGATGATTAGCAATCTTCTCTAACCATAATGTGAGTAGAATTTGGCAATCAGCGGAGGACCAGTCCCTGACCCTGAGGGACAGCATGGCAAATACAGTGAAGCAAGATGAAATCCATTATGACCTCTTGACATCTGAGTCAGAAAAAGCAGATTTTAAAATTAATTGTTGTATTGCAAGGAAGGTGAAGGAAAATCATGAAGTCTGTTTCCCTGAAAATGAAGGCTGGGACATATTTTTCCTGATTTTATTTGTTATTGTAATTTTAAGGAGCAATTGCAGATGAGAAATGGTTTCACTTTAGTTGATCCAAGAAGGCAGATGGAAACTTAAGATCTTCTGGTAGCTCCAGTTAGGGAAGAAATTGCGACAGGTAATTCTGTGAAGTAATTTTGTTTGATAATATCCTGTTGTGCTTGCACATGGGAGACATCAGCCAGACAGAAACAGTTCCCCCGTCCAACCTCACCAAACCCCATGTAGCAGCATTGCCAGGAGAACTCTCAAGGCTTTTCTTGGGGTTGCACTGATGGCTGCTTATGCAAACTGAATCTCGCTTTCTTCTCATTGCTTACGCCCCATCTTGCTTTCAGCCAAGATCCAACAAAACCCATTTTTCAGGTCAGTTTCTTTTCTGGATTCATCTTCGTTTTTGTTGTTGTTGTTTTCTGTTCTGTTTTGTTGTTGCTGTTGTTTTTGTTTGTTCGTTTTCTTTGAGTAGTGCTATGACTCTTTCAGATGTCTTAAGTGAGCATAAGGAGTTATGCCAAAACCAGACATCCACTTTTTCCTGACTATGTCCTACTTTTTTTTTTTTTTCTTTTTACTTTAAATGCTGCCTACATTTTTTGGATGTCTTTCTGTCTCACATACACCTTCAACTTCATAGAACCTGCAGAACTGATTACTCAGCCTGGAAGTGTGTTTCCTCAAAATGACTCTTCTCTATTTTGTATTTCATATTTGCCTTTCTTGTCTACTTCTCTCACGTCATAGCCAAACCAAAATGAAGGAAAATAATAACAAAATCATGGAATCATAGAACAGCCCAGGTTGGAAGGGACCTAAAAATGAGTGGATGCTTACATGTTTCAGTTTGTATTTATTGCAATATTAAAAACAAAACAAAAACAAAAAAACAAACCAAAAAACACAACTCAATCTGTCCCATGGCTGGATAAAAATGCTTCAGACAGTGGGATAGTTTCAGAACAAGAAGCACTAAAAATAGATCTAGCATCATGTCAGTAAGTATCACAAGTCTGCAAAAGTCATCAGAAACAATCAGCAGCAAGTGTCATCAAAGAGCAACTGCAAAAGCCAGCAACCAAGAAAATAATAGTTTATGACCACAGTAGTGAATGACGTTAGTCAGAAATGGAAGAAAATGCAAGGAGTTTAATCACAACATCCAGGCTGGCCAAACTCCTCAGAGGTATTCATGCCTGCCAAAAGCCTAGGTTGCCATGGGGCCTGGGAGAGGAGGAATGTCTCGGGAAGCACAGTAATGATTCCTCTGATGGATTAAAGGCCACATTGAGAGATTCTTGTCCAAATACTTTTCATAAAGGGATGGATGATAACACCAAAGTGGGTCTTGAGTACAGCCCAGGCTTAAATGGGTGGAAACCATTCTTTACAGAGGCAACAGGAGGGAGACAGCACATAGTACAAAGCTGGATGCAGTTGTGATGTGGCAGCAAACTGGACACAACACTGGAGACCTACAGTCCCCTAATTCTCCATGGCAAATCTTCATCATGTTTTACAGATGTTCTAAAAACTGGTTTCTAGTTTGCTGGCATCTATGACAACTCTAATAGCAAATCCCATTCTTGGTCAAAAAATATATTTTTTAAAATCTTCACTGAAACAAATAGTTACAGTTTGAGGGAGGGAGGAGTCATGATGCAAGGTGGTCAAATAACTTCCCTGGGTAGGGTGTTTCCTAGGGTCTGGTCCCTGCTTGAATAAGTGGTTCAGTAGGTTACACACTTTAGGCTGAGCAACTATGGAGTAAACAATATATTTTAGCAGAGAGAGGACTCCACAATTCCCTTTAACCAGCTCAAGGCATAACTAACTGCACAGAATGCGGTTAGAACATACAGAATGTTCCGTTTCTGACGCCCAACAGATCTTGCTATTTTTTAAAATCTTTTGCCGTGCTAGTGCCCAAACATTATTGGGAAAGGCACAGTTTCCACCCCAGTCCTGACTGATACACCTTCATTTAGGTAAGTTTCCTAGGCCTGGACTGGTGGGGCTGTTTTCATAAATATTCGCACATTGCTCTATTGGCAATGACGTAACAGCTTGGCTAATTAAATTCTAGTACTATGCACTTACATGGTTGATCAGTACTAAGGCTATTCATTTTACATCATTTTAATCTTTAAAATGTTACAAAAGCTATTTGAAATGAGTGGCTTACTGTAAATGAATGGACAGAGACCACAGTCAATAAGTGAAGTGCTCATTCACCAAACTGCTTAAGGCTATTCATTTTACATCATTTTAATCTTTAAAATGTTACAAAAGCTATTTGAAATGAGTGGCTTACTGTAAATGAATGNCTTGACATAGTGTTGAATTGAAGCCCATCAGCCATTCCCATCATTTATTTAGATTTGCTAAGTGATCTGAAAAGAGATTCAAAAGCCAGCAAAAAGAGTTGGGCAGAAGGGCTACCAGGTTAGTCTTCAGCACTCCCACTGTTGTGATTTGGACACCACTGAAGATGAAGTGCAGTGTGTCAAATTATGTGACACATAATGTTACATCAAAACTTTGCCTTTGTTTTATGTTGCTTTCAATGCAAGTTGGTACAGTGTATGACACAGGACTTGTGTTGCCCCATGACAAGACGGAATGCAATTCAGTGTGTACCTCAAGTGCACACTTACATGTTGCTTGTACTGGTTTGAAGAGCA
>VXAL01019812.1:125848-159181 GCA_013399475.1 Chauna torquata | reverse complement strand
ACAGAGACCACAGTCAATAAGTGAAGTGCTCATTCACCAAACTGCTTTAGCAAGGTTATATTTTGTTAAAGATTTTGAAGCTGGACATAGTGTTGAATTGAAGCCCATCAGCCATTCCCATCATTTATTTAGATTTGCTAAGTGATCTGAAAAGAGATTCAAAAGCCAGCAAAAAGAGTTGGGCAGAAGGGCTACCAGGTTAGTCTTCAGCACTCCCACTGTTGTGATTTGGACACCACTGAAGATGAAGTGCAGTGTGTCAAATTATGTGACACATAATGTTACATCAAAACTTTGCCTTTGTTTTATGTTGCTTTCAATGCAAGTTGGTACAGTGTATGACACAGGACTTGTGTTGCCCCATGACAAGACGGAATGCAATTCAGTGTGTACCTCAAGTGCACACTTACATGTTGCTTGTACTGGTTTGAAGAGCAACTCTTTGGCTTGCCATCTTCCTCAAACTTAAACAAGTTTCCTGCAGAGTTAGCAACCACTTGCCAGTGACACAGGAGAAAGGAATACACAAGATAAAACAAGTATAAGCCCACAGCACATAACTTTTCCGGTAATATTTTCTTAAACATTGTCTTTGTTTCAAAACAGTACACAGGAAGAACATCCAAATGATGGTGAAGCCTCAAGGATAATTTTGTATTATATTTTAACAATGTATTTTATCACTATAGCTTGCTTTAAATTTGCTTCAAATATTAAACAGACACTGTCTATAGTAGTTAGTTGAATTGTTTATAGGATCAAAATCAAACTAAACGTTCTGAAAATTTTCAGCAAGAGATTCCAGTTAATGAAAGCACCATTTGTGATGTGCTAAAACATGTATACACATAGGTATTGCCCCATTTATCAGACATGAGAGCTAATTACCTCATCCACTGCTATATTTCTTCCATCCTCTGCATTTCAATTCCCAATATTAACACATAGGTGGTCAAGCTGACCATCGAATAGTCTACATGAGCATGAATGCATTAAATAATTTAATGTTAGAAGAGTTTATTAAACTGCCACATTCTAATCAGCATGCGTACCTGCCTTCATTAATCTTGCACTGGTCCATGGTGTGTCTCTACAGCAGACATAGAGTGTGCTAATGTTAATAGGAGCTCTTAACAAACAGGATCAGTTAATCAAGGAAAATTTACTATTAGCCATATGACCATGCATACTGAAATCTAATTACAATCAGATTTAACCTCTTCATTACTGTATTCATCCAAATATTTTCCTTATCACTTGTGATACTGAAGTATTCCAAACTGAGACGTGATTATGCTCATTTGAACAGGAAATACTTGCATCAACTCACTTTTATTTAGGAGGGAGACTTTCTGTTTGCTATGTTTTCAATGTATAGTGTGATAAGGGTTATATTTATTGCCAAAAGCAAGATATGTGGTACAGAAAATAACTGCTGGAACAGAATGTTGGAAAATGAGCTTCAGTGTTCTGGATTAATTCAGATGGAATTTAGCACTTGGTAAATTATCAGTTGGCACTGGATGTGGTGGATATAATTTAGAATATACAGTTATTTTAGCAGTTAAAGTGTTTTTAGTTCTGAAGCAATGTGTTTCTTTCTGATCTCAATTGAACCATATTATTTTACAATGCTTAGCTATTTTCATTAGATCTTGGACTGTGATAAGCAATTAAGTTCCATCAGTGGTCATGATTCTCTGAGTCTGGTCACAGAAAGGAAGAGGTCAGAAGGGACCTCTAGAGACTGTTTAGTCCCCAGTCTGTTAGAGAAAGGGTAAATGGGGATAGTTCCATTTTAGAGTTATTGATTTTTATTTTATTTTATTTTTATTATTTTTTAAATGTCCTTTTTCTGTATGCAGAGAATAGACAGTATTAGTTCAGGAAACAGGAGGTCAAACTGGTTTCTTTATTTAGGAATCTGTGACATTTTGGGTGGCAGAGCAATGGATTTTTGAATTATAGTAGAGGGTAAGATCCTGAACTACTCTAAAATACTGAGATGGTCATTTGCATGGGAAGCTTATTGTCTTAGAAGCACTACATTGCTGCACCTCTTCTACATGATAAGAAGTGTGGATTGGGCCGTAGCAGTGGAATTTGCTGACTTTTGGGTAAGGACCAACCGTCAGCTTTGTAGGCACTACTAAGCCCTTCTTTAGTCTCTATCGCCACATGGGCTTTGGTGTCACTCCTCTCCCCCATTCTCCATTATTCCTCTCTCTCCTCCACTCTAGTGTTTAAACCAAGTAACTTCTGCAAAGGAGATAAAGTTCTGGGATGGATTCTTCCTCTGCGAAATCTCTTTGTTAAAAACATGCCATTTGGTGCAACCTGGTGCAAAACAGTGCTGAAAAATGTATTTTTTGTGAGCTAGGGTAAAAGTCAGCCCAACAGAATGGTATGGCTGAATCCAGAAAAGGAAATAGACTTGCTAAAGTAGGATTTAATTTTTGTTTGGTTCCTCTCCTACTGTTCTAGCAGCATCTCTTTTCTCTTCTCCCATCTTCTTTATTATTTAGATTTATTAGGTCCACCAGTTTTTGCATTTTCTTCCCTCCAGTCCTGTATTTCCATCTTTTGGCCTCTTTTCCTTCTCTCAGTTTCTTTTTTCTGTTTCTCATTTTGTTATGTTACTCTTGGGCTACTCTTACCTTCCTGCCTTACTATCTTACTTCACCTTTAATGCAGGGTGCATTAAAACACTCCTTTGAGGACGTGTGAAGATTTTTAGGGTGTTTTGCTTTGTTCTGTGAAGACTTTGTTAGAAATAGGCCATTTTATTTTTGCAACTTGCTTACTGTGCTTGATGGATGGAGTCTTGCATCATACATAAAGCTGAGATAATCAATTAGCAAGTAAGAACAATGATTGTTTCTCCCTAACCTATTCTAGATCTTGTATTATCACTTTGTCATGATGGTTCAGCTTTGTCCTTGTTGAAAACTAAGGAACCCAATCAAATGAACTTTTTCTGTGTGCCAAAGACTAGATGAGTCCTCATGTCTGCCCTGTCACAGCAGCCACTTTCTGCTAAACTATACACTTTTCAAGGTATGTGGTTGCATTTGGAATGAAAGCATGGCTATCACCCAATTGAGTATGCCACAGTATACACACTCTCAAGGCATCCTGCAGACTACTTTTCACATTTTGGGGAAATCAGCACATTTGTAGGTCACCATCAAACTTTTACAGAAACTGTAGGATAAAGAGAATGTGACTACCATGAATGCTATGTATTGGTGGTGGGGTGGGGGAGGGAAGGCATTTCTTCCAACCTAGCTGTTTTATATTTATAATGTTTGTTTTTTCAGCATATCTAATACTCCAAATTAGAACATATTTAGGGATTGCATTGGTATCTGGTGCTCTGAACAAAGCCAATAACACTGTCAGGGATAACCAGAGGAATAAATAGCATAACAATAACAAAATCTGACTCTTCATTAGTAGAATATGCTTCCTATGCTATGCTTTTCTTTTGTACTTCTGGTTCTTTCGATTGCAATTGCTGTACAAATCTGACCACAAAGGAGAACACTGATAACTTGCTAAATGTACAAATCCAGCATGATAGAAGAATTTAATGCAATAGTATATGACTCAAATATAATGTAGTTTGGAAATGTCATATGATAATCCTACATAAAACCCTGTTCATCAAAAGGCTTCTGCTGTCAGGTCGTGATGATGCTTTGATTATTTTACACATTATTTACACTGGATAGAGTTAGAAGGCATAGTCTATGTGTGATTCAAGATGAAAAGTAATTCTTTAAAAGACAAGGTGTATTCTTTGTACAGATGTTAATTTTGATTGTAGGAAAGGGGGGAGAAATATTAACAAAATTGGTCAGGACATAACAGTATTTTTAAATTACTCTTAAGAAGTGAATGGATGTATAACTTGAAAGTATTTTTAAAAATTTAACATTACATTAAAGTGGCTGCCTGAGTTCTGTGACTGGGAATTTGTAAGCTAAAGGAGATATGACATTTACTGTAACGAAATCAGGATGGCTAGAAAAAATGTCTGAAAAGGGCCTAGACTGGAGAAAAGAAGGACAATTCAGAAAGATTTGTGGCATCATATATCATGGGGCAATACTGAGCTCATAGCAGCTGTTTAATACTGGAAACGTGTGTTTATCAGTCCAACAGAATAAACAAAATAAAAAAAAAAAAAAAAGGAGAAGTTGGGTACAGAGTCTTGGTGCTATGTGCAGAGCATTGCTGAAAGGGGCAGGTTGTTCATGGCAAGCAGTATAAGGGAGAGAAGTCATGTACTCTTTAAGTGGTTCATGAAGGGACCTGGAGGTCTGAGAATTATATGCAAAATTTATGAGTAATGAATGTTACGGACAATAACACCACATTTTAACTCTACTTTCCCTTCCCTTCCCTTCCCTGCCCTGCCCTGCCCTGCCCTGCCCTGTGCTGCATTGCTCTTAAAGGAGGTGTTTTTCTTCCAGCATCTTCCTACAAGGAACAGATGATATGTATTGTGCTGAAGACTCAATATCAGTCTTTTCAGATTCACCCAGTCTCTGTGGATTCTGTTGGTTTCCACAGGAAAATGAAAAGTGCTGATGTAATTTCCCTTTACTTTTGAAGGAATTTAGTGCTTCTCTCTATCCTTAGCTGACCGAGCAGAATCCTACCTATGGGCCGATAAATGTTGATGTTGTATTGATGATGCTGAAATTATCTTTTTCCAGCATAATGATTTAAAGTAAATATTACTTAGCCAAAACTTCAATTTGTAATCTATATGTCAGGAGACAGTGGTAAATTAAAATCATAAGAGCTTTTCCTTAATTATATACCAGAGCTACAATGGTCTACTGCCACATTTTACTAGAGTAAAACACTAAATAGTATTTACCACTAAGTATCAATGTGTTTTTATTTCTTTTTTTATATTCCCTTTTTTATCATCATGTTTGTTGAATTTCCTAGACATGTCAAATAGGAGAGAAAATAAAATGGGGCATAAACAATGTTAGAAAAGTAACATTAGAGGGAATTTGCTGAAGGAGCTGGAAGGCCAGATTAAAACATTTTCCAGACCTGCTGAGAGCTTATCTTAAAACATGACCAAGATAATTGTTTTATTTTCCTCTACTGCAACATCTGGAATAAGTTCCTAAAAAGATAAGAAGTGTATGCAAAAAGTGCAACTGCAACATAGTGTTACACTCCCACATAACTTTTCATTTAATGTGTTTCAACTACCACCTGGCCAAACAGAGATGAAAATTTAGTAAAACATGTTCAAGCTCGAAGAAGTGTTCAATCTTTTACTGTTCCCTACCACACTTCACATGATTTGTCTCCTGCTTCTCTTTCTCAAGGGCTAAATGTTTCAGGGAATCACAGTTCCTAGTCAGTGGAGTAACCACAACAAAGCTCTTCTGGAAATGAAAACTACATCCAGCCTCTTCTGCTTTTATCTGTAAATGAAACCCATGCTTGTAAGCGTGTATCTGCTGTTGTAGACGGTGATGTCTAAAGGAGTTAGGCACCATTTATAAATCCCATCTTGGAAAACACATCTGAAGAGAATTACTTTCTTATTCTTTGTGATTATATGGCATTAGAAGATAAAAGTATTTTCCCTGGGATAACTTATTTGTAGCTGAGCTTTCCATTAATGAGAATACACTGTTTTCTACACTGCCTATGATTTATAGACTGAAGATGTAAGTGCATACAGCTTGAAAATATAGAAATACTTGTATTAAAAATAAATTATAATAGATTTCAGATTATCTGCAAACTATGAGATGTTAAGGAGGTGCTTTTCAGAGAGAAAGCTATATCAGGCCTTTCTGCAACAATACGATTCAATTTTTGCAGTGGTGTGGATACCAAATTCATCTGGAAGCAGGGGTGGGCTACTTTGCTGGGTAGTTCATGATCAGCTCCGGACATCCCTCCTAGGAAAAGCACACAAGAATCATGCAAGGCATGCAAAAACACGCTTGTTAATTCTTAACAAAAGGAAAAAGGGAATATCTATCAAATTGTAGCACATGTATGTGTGACACAGTGAGAAACTCAGCTTCTTGATGCTGCAAACCTAACTCTACAAATCCTGGTAGCAATGAATATAAAAGGTTGTGGAGACCAATGCCAGTTTTTGAGCTATTCTGTTAGTGACTCCTTATTCTGCTAAAATTTAAAAATCAAAGCTGAACTATTCCTCATTGGGTGGTCTGATCCCTTTCTAAGTCAGGAATCTTACTTCTGCTCCTTCAAACAGAAAGGCATGCCAGCAGCAATAATGACTTATGTCCAGCTGGGAATTACCACTAGAATCGTTTCAATACTTTTTCTTGGAATAAATGCAATTTCTTTGACTGCCTCCTCAGCTCCTGAAATATTGCAAAGAAGAAATGAATGAAAGAGCTCAGAAAATACACTTCAGCATTTCCTCCCCCAACCTTTTTATTCACCGTTGGAAAGTTAAGGTTTAATAATAACAGCAAATTATACAGGCTTACGTTGTTGTTTGTTGTTGTTGTTGTTTGTTTTTTGTTTTATTTTTGTTAGAGTAGCTTGTCAAGAACTGCTCAGTTTTTAAGGTCAGAATGTTTAATTTCATTTCAAATATTTTCAAATCAAAGTGTTTCAAGATTTTCAAAATATAATGATTTCATTGTTATTTGAAATGACTTTCTATTTTAAGAAAATTACTTGAATAAGACAAAATAAAATACTCCTTTGGTGCTTAAATGCTGTATAAAATTTGCATGTGGTCTAAAACAAACATTTGACTTTTTCATTTGCTGAGCATTCATTTTTGTTTTGTTTTGTTTTCAGGTCAGTCTAAAAGGAATCCCCCCCCGCCCCTTTTTTGTAATTGTAGGTTAATCAAAATTGTGTTTTAATTTTAGATAACTATCTTATCTATTTAAAAGAAATGAAGAGAAGAAAAACATAGAGATAAGGCACCAAGAGGTAACCAAGAGTAACAAATATTCATAGAAGTGTGTTTCAAAGAGTCAAAGACAGACATTTAAATCCAGTTCCAGATCATATGTTCTATGGATCTCAAAGGAAGGAAAGCTCTGCCTTGACTCAGGGTTTTTCTGAAAGCTCATTCCTGGATCAAAGTAGATGTTTGACATGATTATAATTCAAACAGATGATAATGGTCCCATCTGGCAATAGAATTGGAAGTCAGCCGAGACTGATGAAGGTGACATTTTACCTTCTCCAAATTCTTCATTCAGGAGCTCAAAGGACCTATAAATCTGATATCCAGCTCTTCCTCCTCACTTCCTGACAGCACGTCCAGTTTTAAGTCCTTTTCTCTTCCTAGTTTTTGCTGAGACTATTCCTGTATTTCATCTCCTACTGAATGTCTTAAAATCTTACTAATTTCCTCACATTTCATAATCCAGGAACTTTTCCCACCTTCAGATGGCAACATGACAGCTGCTTAACTATGTTTTGACTTTTTAATTGTTGTCTTTTCTTGTTATTAGCCTTAACAAGAGAAGGAATTCAGTATAAACTCAGCTATCTCTATACCATTTCTGCAGCCATTTCCACAAGAATGGGGGAAGCATAACAAAAGCAGCTATGCTTTTTTAATACCACTGCTAACTTTCCCAGAGGTAGCCTGGATGCCATTACTTGGCATTGCCTTGTTTAGACTGGCATTTATTATCTGAATATATTAGTACCTTCTGCTTAATTAAGGTAAACAGTGATTAAAAGTCTGATGATGCTTACTAATTCAATACCAAGGTCTATAGGCAACACGATGAGAATGTAGCTGCAGATTGTTTTCTTCAGGAGTGAGGTTTGCGCATGAAGTTCCCCTGCAGTCTGTGGCCTTGCTTCTTTCTGCCATTTTGGCTGTGCCTGTATTTCTCTCTGTAATGAAGCTGTAAGCACTGGGGGGGAAAGGGAAGTGAGGGAGAGAAGATTTTAACCTAAACCATTTTGGTATCTGTTTCATAGATCATTCCCTTCCCTTCTAAACAACTGTCAGTCAAACAAGATGATGTGGAAGTTGATAGAGGAGTGGGAAAAGGCAGGAGGAGTATGTTAGGGAAGGGTCAGCAACCTCCTAAACTGGCTTCATCAATGACAAAACTGATATCCTGAACGGATAATACATGGTAGAGAAGGATGCAGTATTTGCGATCTTGCATTACTGGAGATACAAAAAAACTTATCTAGCTATAGGTATGTTCCCTGTAGGATGCTTGTGTTGTTGGTCATTGTCCATCCAGATGATAAGCCCCTGAAGACAACATCCATGTCAATCTGTAGTTCTCTGCAAATTTCCCTAAGAATTTTTCAACAAGCGCTCCTAGGCTTTATTTTCTATGTGCTGGCAGCAACAAAGATTGCAACAGGTTTTTCTGTCTGACACCTCTCGCTCATCCTGATCACTATATTTATCGACACACAGATTTGTTTTTTCAAATCTCAACTTCAATCATATTCATTTTATCATCTCTGAAGATTGCTTGGCACTAGCCTGGGTTTGGTTTGGTTTGGGTTTTTGTTTTAATGATGCTGCAACAAAGATCACTGAATTTCAAACAAATAAACATCCCTTCCAGCCTATCCAGAAAAACACATTGCAACCCAACAGAATAAGCCTCCATCTTGTAGGGTGATTTGAGGGATAGCCAAAATGTGTGCCCAGTCCATACTTAGTGGGAACTTATCTTTATTCCTTACAATCATCCATTGCCAGATTTTGTTATCCTCATTTTACTGAAAGATATTTTATTGCTCCAGTCACTCTATATATACTATGAGAGAGCATGAGTTTATGTACTGTGCATATGCATAAAAGAATTTGACCCACAATGCTATTGGTTTGTTGCTGCCAATATCACTGTTTTTTTTCCCCACCTTTTATTGCCTATTTAGTCAATAACACCTCATAGACTTTTAAGTTTTTTGAGGTATTCAATACTTCTAATTCTACTGATTTTATATTAACCTTGTATGATATATAAGTAAAAACTTGATTTTTTTCTAAACAAAATATTGTAAAGACATTTTTAGTGTTGAGTCAACAGCTCTGAGATAGTGAAACAATAAATTTAGCAGCATTTCTTCATTCAGCCTGTAGTCCTATCTCACTTGATCTGATAGTCAAAAAAATGGGCAGGAGACATTTGAAATGGTTTGGGAGTTTCTCTTTTGTCTATCCTTTCTAAAGATGATTTTCAGGAAGGGGGGAGGACAAGTGCTTAGGCTGTGGGGTTGCAAGTTCCACATTCCTACTCCTTCGACCTTTAGGAGATTGCTATAAAGATTGCCCTCCCTGTGCTTGGTCTTGTTCCCACACTTATGCTGTTGACACCATCACCTGCCTGCTCCCAGACTCCCCCTTATCTGTGTCAAAATGCAAATCTTGTTCAAGTGATGATAGTGATCTCACACCAAGTAATAGCTATTCTGTTGCAAACCATCAGTCATGTATCCCCTGTGCCCAGTGTTGTCACCAGATACAAAGAATAGGCAGGTCAAAGAAGCGCTCTTAAAACTAAGACATTAGGTCAAGCCTAGCACTGAAAGCCAGGGCTCAGTAAATTTTGTCTGAAGGTAAGCTGACGTTTGCCTATTTAGAAACACTCATTCTGTGCAACAGGGAAAATCTGGGGGAGCATGAAGAATTTGTCCAAAAAGCAATATTAGCAACAACATATCTACCAATGAAAGTCTCTTCCTAACAGTAACTTTCCTAGTAACTGCTTAATGTCCTTCCACAACCAGCAGGATAACATTCACTGGGCAAATCCCTACTGCCTGGGTCTTCTCCGTTGCCTCCTGCAGGGAGTGCTGCTTGCTGTTTGGTGGCCAGCAGATATCCTACTGCCAGCTGCCAGGGATGTGGGTAGAGTGTGCTAATTCCCAGCAGCGCTGCCTGCTTTTCTACTACGACTTCATCCCATTCCTGCTACCATGTTTTTGGGTCTATTAAGGATAGCAGATGTCCTCAGTGGAGTTGGCTGAACTCTGCTGTGATCCTTTGATATGACATTAAGGACATTCCTCGTTCTCCAGCAAAAAGCCAGCTCTCCATCTCATTCTACTACAAATCCCTCAATACACTCATGCTAGATCTTTCTGAGAGGTCTTCCAAATAGCACGAAGAGGCTCAGTAGAGGAAGGGAACAGGGTTTTTTGTTGTTGTTGTTGTTCTTTCTCCTCACTTTGTTTTCCTGTCCAGCCAGTTCTGAGGCCGGGCAATTTTATTTTTTTTTGTCTGCTCTGTTTTGGTGACAGGATGGTAGACAAAACAGATATGCAAATGGAAGTCTTCCTATAGCATCTTCCCAAAGAGAGCTTCTGCTATTCTGGAAAAATACTTTATGCAAACAAAGAAAATCTGTGGTTGCTTGTCTCTTTGATATCTAGCAAAGTGGGGAGCTTTACAGCTTGAAGCCATAGGGCCTCTACTTGCCATGTATTGATGGTTTTATTCTCCTTCTTTATGCTGAATTTAACTAATGATGTGGCTGAATTTCAGTAATCTGTAATGACAAAAGCACCATCTAAAATATTCTTTTAAAATAATCAGATATAAATTTATGCCGATAAATATTGGGGATAAAACACCTATTTTCTGCAGATTGGAAATTGTTTCCCATTTGGTAATGGCTCGTTCAAATCAGCTGAACCATTCAGCTGCAGTCAGTTGTTGTTTTAGTTTATAAGGTTTTTGAAGGAATGCTGTCATCATACAATCTTTTAAAATAATATCAGCAATATTATATCTTTAGCTAAGCAAATAATGCTATGATTATGAGATCTATTCCCTCCCAAAGACAGACAGCCATATTTATAAATTGGTGTGATCTCCTCACTAAGTAATTGTTCAGGTTTGCCTTGACTCACTAGTCTCAGTACTAAGTGGACTGGTAATTTAGCTTCTCTCTAATTTATGACTATCTTGACCTTTATACTTTCTTTTTATGTTGTCAGACTAACATGGTATTTTGTATGCACTAAATAATACAGACAATAATTGTGTGTCTGTATTGAAATAGGGAGATGTGAGGGTTTTTTATATAATTTTATCACTTTCTTCCACTGTGCATCAAAGTTCCTCACAGAGTGCCTGTTTTTACTTAGGATTTTTTTTATTGAACAGAACTTTTCAACCTTGTGTGATCTCTTTACAATTCCCTTTAGAATACATAATTGTGCTCGATCAATTTGTTAAAGGCTTTTGAAGTGTTAAAAAAGCTGCATTAAAATTATTTTCTTTCAGGTTTTATGTTAATGAACATAGGTGCTATTCAAAGCAAAGTCAGTGTGTCAAGGGAACTTTAGTTAAAGTTATTCATACATAAACTAAAAAAGGAAACATCTTTAGTGGAGGAAAATACATTTAATGAGTAAGTGCAGCACACAATTCCTCCTTTCAAAAATGTCAGTTCATATTGAACCTCCATTCTAGATATCTTACAATTACTTTGTCAACAGAAGGTAGTGATGGATGATACATTGGTTCTTGAAACCAAACTTTCTGTGAGTTACTTAGACTGAAACTAAGTGCTTTTACATTCCAGTCTTATTGATGATAGTGGTTTTATATTTATCACCCTGTCATTTCAGTTGACTGTATCAGCCTCTTCAGTGCAGGAATATGGACACTAATGGAGGTGTGTCCTTAGTGCTCTAAAGGGTCACAGATTCATTCCACTAACACGTTCACAGCCCTGTTATAAGCTCAGAAATTGTTTTGCCATTTTAAACAGTAATCTGCAGCTGTAGGTGCATGAGGCCTGTGAAAAACAGTTTCTTACTGGTCTTTTTAGACCATGCTACCTGTTTGACACTGAATATGCTTCTTTCAACTTTCACTAATATAATGTTACTCTTTTGCAACCTGCCCTATAATAGTCAGAATTCTACCAGGGCCTTGGGAGTCCAGGATCAGATTGCAACATTTATTTATAAGAAATTCTGTCAAGAATCAATAATAGTCTTGGGTCTCAAGTTCCTTCTTTAATAATACTTTGATATGATTTGTCACAAGCTAGCCCACAGTATCCACCAGATTTTATTACTTAGCTTGCAGCACAGTCTCTCATCTTTGAGTCATGAGATCAGCCATGGGGAGACCTTTAAAAAGCTATATTCTTTACTGTTTGGTTATTACAGAAAGTCTATATTACTCAATAATATCTTTTATAAGGTGTGCTGTCACATCTTCACATAGATGTTTAACCTCGATGTAGATATACTGAATGCCTGGAGGCCATTTTAGTGACATGGACATTGTTTTTCATGATTGGATGCCAAATGTATCAACAAAAACAACAGAAGTTGGGCCTTATTTTCACAGCTTGGTAGTTCTGACTGAATCTCATACTAACTGTCGATAGCAACTAAGATTTTATTTAGAGTGTAGAGTGTAACATTTTTATTACTTGAAAGTAGAAGAAGTTCCGTGAAAGCAATTTAGATTACTTTCCACTGTAATATCAGTTCCTTAGGTTCTACTGTGTATCTCAATAAACAAGATCCTACTGTGTCACTCGCATATTGTAGTTCTAAATATATAAGATTTAACTGAGACCTGAAATTCAGATAGTTACAGTTGGCATTTATTTATACAGGCTGGTTTACAAAATGAATTATATGTATTGTTGACTTAAGGCACAATATGCTTGATTCACTGAAATTTTCAGTAAAGTTTGTTAAAAAATGCTTTGAGTGAAAGCAATCTAATCAACCTATAAAATTCAGATCCTCCTCTTCCATTTTTGTGAAATTAAGAACTGAGGAATCCCAAAGGAAGACAGAGATTTTCTCTATGTATCTTGTGTGTCATCAGAGTCATGCACACAAGTAGTATCAGTAAAACAAATAATAAATATATATTCATAAATCATAATGTTTTTTCCAAATATGTTATTTGAGAAAATCATATACTAATAATGTCAAATGTGTTATTTCTTAAAGTTTTCATATTACTAGTAGGAACTGGTTGTTGTGTACTTCTCTGTATTTGAAGGTTCTTTTGTTTTGCTATGTAACCATGTTGTTAGCAGAGAAGGCGGCCTTTAATTAGGGTATTGTTGAAAATTGAGTTATGTTTTTTGGTCCAGGAAAGTATTCTTCAGGATAGAAGCATGTATGTTTTTCAACACTACTCATAGTGAGTATGTTAGAAAGACAGTAGGTGTGGTGATTTAATTTTAAGAGATTATATCTCCCTTGTTTATCATTTTTTAATGCCTGTCCCAGTAAAACTTGTAAAGCAGGTAGGTCTTTGTGAAAGTCAATCCTCATGTATAATAAAGTTACATGGCCTGTTTCAGCTCAGAGCTGAGAATACAAAAGTATTAATAGATCCATGGAGAACTGTAATACACATATTGCAAAATAAAAATAATTCTAAATTCTTTTTAAAAAACTAATAGTAAATTTTGAATTATGTAGAGGCAATCTTGAACTGACTGTAGAAATTTCTAGTGCTTTATTTTGGAAATGTGACATTTTCATGGAGTACAGTAATTCTGAGACTAAACATACACGTTGGTTAGACAAAAATTTTTATGTATGAAAAGCTACTAGAATTCTTTCCTTAATAAGAATTTAATTGATAACTGGGGATACTTCCTTCAAAGGACTTTACAAGTTATCCTAAAAGACAGAATTTAGTACTAGATGCACTAGATCTAAAATGTTGGAATTCCGTAATATCTAAAATCTAAAACATTTTTTTAATTTTGCAAGTTGTTTCAAATTCTGGCAAAAGTCTTAGAAAGGAATTCCTCAGGAAATACAGCAATGTATAATATTCAGTTATAGCATTCATTTTCAGGCATCCTGGTCAATTAATTTTGAAACATGTTGAAATGATCATTGTCTAATTATGTCTCTGATGTTTGATTTATACTGAATGAATGAACTAGAAAGATTAAAAGTATCTTTTGCAATGGATATTTTGGAAAAATTAATGTATCTGGTACCACCAGCCAGTTCGTATACATACACACATGCACACGTGCATACGAACACATGCACATGCATACATATGCATATATAATAAACAAATAGTGCAGTTATTTTCTTTACCATTTTTACCATATGTAATATAGCCTAGCTTTCAAATACCTGAATAATCTACCTATGGTTAGCATTGACTTCGGTAAGAAAAGATTAAAAAAAAAAAAAAGCCATTGAAAAAGAAGCCTGGAGTAACCTATTGTAAAAGAGAAATGGCATAAATTAGATCTGGATTTGAACACTTCCTGTGTAAAATAAATTAGAAAAAATCAGGAGAGCTGTGGAGCTTATCAGAGAGAAAAAAAAATAGAGAGGTAGGCTTTTCAACATTCAAGTTACAAACACAGAGGTAGTGGAAACCTGGCTTCCTGCCTAAATTTCATAAACTAACCTGTGCTCTAAAGTTATGAGAAACAGAGAACACGCTAACCCTAGACCTGTCTTGTTTAGCTTGACCCCAAGCCCACAGGCTGAATCTGTCTCATCAGAGCAATTCATTCAGCCCATGGCCTGATCTTTTCCTTAGAGCTGTTGCCCTCCCTGAGGAACGAAAGGAAATATGCCCATCACATGACCAAAATGCAGATGTTGCCTATCATATGAGCAGATTTATATCTGCCACATCCCTGCTCAGCATGCTTTTTTTTTTTTTTTTTTTCAATAGCCTCCTTTGTACACATGTTGAGAGAAAGGCCATTTAGCTGGCCTTCAGTGCCTGCAGAAAAGGATGTGGTATTATATGCATCAGGAAAGCTTCCCTTCCCAACAGAGAAAGATTGTTCTTTTCTCTAACAAGAGTATGGCAAATGCTTATTCTTTGCAAATATTTAGATAGTGCACTAGTAAGCAAGAAGGAATATGCTAAAGAATACACGAGTTTTACCATTTTAATTGTGTGAATGAATAGTGGGTATGTGTCTATTTTTTAAAACTAGTAGGAGAGTCAGTCTTTTCAAGATCCTTCATTGCTACTAGTTCTGGAGACTCTTATCGAGGAACTCACTCAAATGGACAAACCTGATCAAACTAACTCGGATTCTGTATGAATTTTTTCCTTGAGCCTTGTGATTTAGCAGTCAATCTTGACAAGCCATTGGCTATGGCCATGGTCAGTTAACCTTAACATAATAATAGGTCCTGTAATATCCCTCAAAATTCAAAGCAAAACAATGTGAATGGTTACTAACTGTGTGAGGTTGATGATTCTGTGAAATTAATTGTTTACAGGCATCATTAGTTTTATTGGTTGCAGGCCAACTGTGGCACAGTTCTATTTAGCGTGTGATAGGAAAGCAAAGGAAAGTGTTAACTTGGGTTTTGATCTTATCAGCTTCAATCACTTCCATAAATCTGTGTTCTAGAAATGCATCTAAGTTTGTCCTAACTTTCCTGGGAAGCCCATATTTCCCTCCAGTCCCATCAAAGTTCACTTTATTAACCCAGGAGTTATAGGTTTCAGAAGAAATAAATTCTTTTAGCAGCAACAAAATGTACTTGTCAGGCTTTCCACCAGATTCTCTGAAAATCTCATTCTTTTGTGTAGGAGCCACATTTTGTATGCTTACCTCTAGCAGCTGCTCTTCTGTAGTACATTTGCCATCTCCTGCACCCACATCCAGACCTGTAATACTCATCCATTCTTCAAGTTATATTTGTATTCACTTCACCTCACTTGGACATATAATTCACAGAGCCCAGAAGAAATGGTTGCCATTTTATTGAAGAGAACTAAGACACAACAAGAGAGCAGAGAAAACAACAGATTTTGTACTCCTGAGCATTTGCAAGAACTCTGAACAGTGAAGGAGAAAATAAAACAAGATTCACCATTGAAGAAAAGTCCTGAATCCTGTATACATATCCCTGACTTTCAGTTGAGCAGAATAAACAGTCATAGTTTAGATAATGGCTTGTTTGCAGTTCTGTTTCAGTTCTGTTCTGTTATTCTTAGTGGAAGTATTCAAGTTTGAGTTCTTTTGCTTAAAAGCAGAAAAATGCCTTTGAAAGGGTGATCCTCCTGAGCAATCTTTTGATTTGTTTCTTCAGCAAATTTACCTGAATTCACCAGATCTGTTAAGTGCTCTTTTTGATGTTTTTGAGGAACCTGTATGTTGCTTCTGTTAAGTTTATGAATGTTGTATGTATATCTCTGTAGTTGTTATATGGCTTCTAAAGGGCCACTTCAAAGTTAAATCAGCTGTCTGGCCTTAGATCTGAAGAACAGCATCAGTTAACATATTTTGACACTCTCAGTAGTAGGCAATGGCTCATAGTTTTTGAATATTTACTTTCTCTACTCTGGACCTGGGAACTGGTTGATCATGAGATGAGAGTTTGGCCAGGATTGCAGGAAGACATGTTCAAATTAAGAATCTGAAAGGAGTTAGAGGGACCATCTGCTCCCCAATAGAACAAAGGAGGGGAGAGAACAGACACCAAAACAAGGAAACCTAATTTGAGCTGTTTAGTCTCCTTAAACTAAGCATAGGTATGTCTTTAGTCTTCTGTTATTTCTAGCCCTTTTTCTTCTGCTGTGATATTCCTGTAGATAATTCTATTTATCTCCCTGAACATCCTGACATCCTGATGATTATGGAGGGACCGGATGGGCAATCTACATTGCACTGTGCTATAGAAAGCAATACGGCTACACCAGCATGAAGCTGTGTACTTTCACAGCTGGATTCCCTCCAGACTGTAACAGAGCTCATTTAAATTTAGCTCCAGGATCTATGTATTACTTTACACTGTTCTGTGACAGAAGATAAACCTAGCCCACCATGCTGGGATTAACATGGTTGATGATCCGGCATTTCCGTAACATTAGCAGCTCAATCTAAAAGTTCCATTCCAGGAACTAGAAGGTTTGTGACTTCTAGTTGGAAAGAGGAGAGGCTGGGAAGCAATCAAAAGGACAGTTTCATCTGTGAGTTACAACTGTGAATGCCTGGGAAGTGAATTCAATGCACCCAGTCTCATCTGAAATGAAGATTATCCTTGTGCTTACTGGGACTCTGCTGCGTCACAATTTTGCATTGGGTTGTTCAACATACAGAAGCATGGCAATTGTTAACAGCTCTTGAAGGGAAGTCACTGCATTAAGATGCTAGGAGCACAGCACTGGAATATGCACTTCCAGTAACTTAGCACCGAATACCCAGAGAAGGAGCCTGCTCACTTCACACTGACAAACTCGGACCATTTGGCAGGTTCTGAGGCTTTTGGCAGGTTGGCGTTGGGACATAGGCTGAGCTTTTAACCTTGCCCACAACATTAATAATATTTAAATTGAAAGAATACATACTCCAAGCAGGGCATGTTCCCAAGTTTGTGCCATGATCTAAGCCATGCTGTACTTCAAGACTCTGAGCTCTGGAGTGCTTATTAATTTTTCCCTGTAATTCTTAATAAAATTGTATTGCAGCATGCAAGCAACAAGGGCCTCTTTGATAATTTACTGTCTGCAAGTTCAAATCCATGTTAGTGAAGGGAACTGTCTGCCTTATATTTCAAAAGTAATGAATTCAAATTCTGTTGGGACTGTAATTTTATTAGAAATTCTGCGTATCTTCTCTTGTTATTATTTCTGGGTCAAATGGATCATTATATTGATTGATCAACACTTAATTTGTTATTATCCATAAGTGCTCAGCAAATAATCAAAATATCCTGTCAGTTTGTTAAAGAATGAATGAAAGAGACAGCATTAGGTTACTTTTTTAATTAATTTTTTGCATACATGTTGATCAAGCTTATATATCTCTGGGGGTTTGGCTGGCCACTCAAACATCTGGCAGGAAAAGCTGAGTAGTGAAATAATTCATTTATATATAGTAAAGCCTGCATTTTTACCACTGTTCACTGTAAAAATAAACAACGTACAGGGCAGAAGGGTTCATGATAATGCTATAAGTTAATGATCTTGAGCACAGCAACAAACTTCATGTTGCCATACTAACCAGGCATTTCTGTAGCATAATCAGCTCAATCTGAAAATTAAAAATCATGCAGCTCCATTCTAGGAACTAGAAGGTCTGTGCCTTCTCGATGGAAAGAGGAAAGACTAGGAATTTAGTTCTATTTATATTTATTGATTTATGGTACTTTCTGTTTTATGATTACGACTGATTCTCCTGGATTTGTCAAGCACATTTTATCACAATTTCCACTAGCTGACATCCCGTACAATGCAGAAGAGAGAGAAATACTGAAATGCAACTTTCAGTACATGTAACTTAAGTGTATGTATATATTATACCATTAATTACAAGTCTTGAGGGAAGGACAGTGGACCTCATTTTCAAACATTCTTAGTCCATACAAATCAAACTGAAGCTAATAAAAGGTGAAGTATTTAGTGTTTCTGAAAACTGGGACAATTTTTTCCAGTTTGGGTAACCAGCATCTGCCTTTAAGAAAAGCTATAAATTAATCCTGCTGTATGTCAGCTTGCCTACCTTCTCTCTAGAGAAGGAATACTCTTGCCATGATACAAAGCAGAACTGACAAGAAAAAGGTATTTGTTTTCCTGTCACAATCATCTTATGTGGACTGGTTAGACGCATTATAGGTTAAAATTATTTTTTTATATATTTTATTGATAATGCAGTAAATATTAGGCATATCAACTGTACTTTTTTTATACTGAGAAGGTCTACAAGTGTGCTCAAACTATACCACAGCGAGTTGTTCATGCACATCACCAATAGATTTAATGTTTTTGCACATTGTATCCCAATTTCCTATACCTCCGCACCAAAACAACTCAGTGTTCCTCTTTCACTGTATGCTGTGATGTGCTTGCACGTGGGACTTATAATTGCTTCATATGTCTCATAAATCCCTCCACAGTATCCTTGACTAATTACAAGTGGGCATGCTAATGTATTGTGTTTGGCGCTGAACTACCCACAGACTGGCCAGCTGAAAGGCCAATAGTGAACAGAACTGTTAAATTCACAGTTGAAACCTTTCTTCCATGGAAGGACTAATTTGGCTCTTTCTTTACTACCCAGGTGCCAGTTTTCATGAAACTTACAGCAAACTTTATATCCTTATGGTTTCTACAATTTTGCTCACTCCTTAAAGAAGGGGAACTGGCAGATGGACAAAAGAGCAAACAGTGCAATGTTATATACTTTATCCTTTGAAAAAGGATATAGTGATATATAAAACTTCGCTCAAAAAGTTATGAAATATCAAACAACCCTCACAACAGCACTCACAAAGTTGTGATAAACAACACTAAGAGTTATGAAATATCTTATAAATACGAAATATAAATATAAAAGGTGAAACTGATTTATGCCTATAATCTCTTCAAGCACTAATTTTTATCTAATGGATTCAGTTACCAAAAAATATTGCATATGCTACAGAAGGCATTATAATTTGGGATTCACCCATGCCATTATATCAAAGCTAAAATTATTCCTTGAGACTTTGGAACGTTCCAGGTTGCTAGATACTACATGCTTTTAACTAAAAGCTTCTCCTTTCACTTTACATCAACAGAAGTAGAACAATTAATGCTTCAAAATACAAGAGAGGCTTTTGTTCTTGTTTAAAATTTTGTACCTTAGCTTGAAAGGTATCTTGAGCTCCTTTGAAGTTTTCCTTTATTATACTGCACCCAAACCACTTCTTTATAAGAGCCTCATTTAACTTTTACATTTTAAAGATCTTTCAATGCAAGCCCAAATGTAACAAAAGAAAGTGATAATTGTTGAAACAGGCAGAGTTGTTGAATAGTGTAGACACTGAATCTTATGGAAGCATCTTTGCAACTCTGGCTCTGACATATAGCTGGCAGGTAGGTCACATTGCACAGAATTTGCTTCAGGCTCTAGGCTAATGTTTTCTTGAATTATTCAGGAGTTTAATAATTCACAGAGACCCCAGTTCCATGTGGCCCCTTGCAGACAGCCCCGTTTGCCTTCAGTGGCATTCTGTCAGAGGTCTGCTTGTGCAATTCACAGACCCAGGCTTATATGCCAATTCCCTGTGAAGTCAGTGGTCAGACTTCTATAGATTTCAGTAGGCATTGGATCAGACTGTATATTCTTTGATAAAGGATTGAGTTTTATGCTCTCTGGGTTCAAAAAAAAGCTAACACACAGCTGATAATAACAAGAACAGCAACTGAAATTCTGATTTCAGTGAAGCCACTTTGGACTGCAGGCAGAAGGTCAAGACAACACTGAGGACAGTAGGATTGTTTGTTAATCCCAATAGTACTCTGGCACTCCCAGTGACTGTGTGTAGTGGTATTCCTGCCCAACAGACAGATGGAGTGTTCACTAGAGTCTGCAGAAGTTGTGAATATTTTCATGCCTTTATTTAATTCCCTGAATTCCTTGTAATTCCGGATAGTCAGTGTAGAGTGTACTTCATTTACCATATTAGAAGTTTGTCATTTCAGATTTCTAACGACCTGCTTGGCTTTGAGGCTCTGATGCTGTCAGCAAATGCCATCACAAGCGAGCAAATATTGATGTCACACTGTGGTTTATGAGCCACAAGCTTATCACGCCTTTATTTCTGCTTATTTTTTGTGCTTCTTCCACTGTTGTGGGAACTCACACACCATTTCAGACCTTTGCAAGTCTCATTTTCATGCACCATTTTTTTTTTCTTTCTGAACAGGGGCAGATGTCCCTTTCTGTAATAATTTAATTAACACTTTAGAATAATGATACATTAATTAATTGCAGATTACAATGGAAATGCTACAGAATTAACACTTTATATCAACATTAATGCAAAATGAGTTCCTCCTGGATAATATTTCTTACAGAGAATACAAAAAGAGATAATACTAATTATGCCATCAATTTAAATTTACCATAATTTCAATCCATATCACTTATCTGTTCTCTAACACAAAACCTTCTGTTCTACCATACATGTTTTGCTCCATTGATATCAGCATGGCAGCCAGACTGGGAGTCATCTCCTAATGTACATTCCTTTACATCATGGTACATTTCTGTACTGTCATCCTGACTATGGTGCCTGTGTTGTCAAGCATTAAACTTTAAAAATCAGGTATAGGCTTAATAATGTTCTGACATACATCTGCAGGTAGAGAAACTTTACTGGCAAAAAAAATACCCTCACCGAAGACACAGGACTTTGTATCATGCATGGTACATTATTAGACCGTAGCACACAGTTCAGGTTATTCTAATTCTTCCTGGCGTGGCCCACATGCAGCAGCAAATGCAACATCTGCAAAGTCATTCTTTTGCAAGCATTATTATTTAAACTGTTTGGTACCAGAATGTGAAACAAATAAGAAACCAAGTTTCCTCTTCCCAAATAGCTTCAGTCTCAGTAGTATATTCCCACTTCAGTGAATAAAATGATCTATTTAAAGCATGTCTGATCTGCACGTATACTTTGGTACTTTTTTCTTTATATGACCATCGCTTAGATGCCACCTCTTGTGCAGTCAAGAAAAGAGGATTAAAAAGATAAATTCTGAAATGCCAAGCATGAAAAATATTTAGCAGAGACAATTCAATTTCAATGAATATCCAACAAAGCTTTTATTTCCTCTCAGTTTACCCTCCTGACTCTGTTTCAGTCTGCATGGAACCTGCTGGGTCGCCATAATTTCAGGCTCCCTGCTCTTCAGCAATCTGCATCAAAGACCAACAGAGGGCTGAGTCACTAGAGGCCAGTCAGGCTGGCTTGCAACCTCTGATGCTCATTTGGCATTCCCAGGGTTTATAAGGAGTTAGCTGCACTTCAGTCCAAAATATGTAATGAAAAATAGTCAGGAGCCTGGAAGTCTTGGCCATACCAACATGCTAGGAGTTTGAGAGTTCTTCACCCACCGTGAAGAACATCGTTTGGAAATTATTATAGGATAATTTTTGATTTTCCAGAATGCAATTTTTCAGAGTTTGCTGCATGATTAATTTCATTGTATTTGGGCATTTTTACTCTAAATAGAAACACAGCCAAATTTTGAAATTCCTTGTGAACAGATTACTTTTTTTTTTTTCTTTTGCACGGCTCTAGTTGCTTTCTTCAAATAGTGAAATTTCCTTCTTTATGTTTTGCTCAGTAGATTTTAATTGCATGCTTTTATACTAGCCGTTCATACTAGTTCTATTGTATAAAATTGAATGATTTAATTCAACACAGAAAATGCTGATGCCCTCATGGCTTCAGAATATTTTCCCCAACAAGGGGATTTCAAGAAGCATTGTCACTCAGCAGATCAGATCAGGAGACAGTAGCTGTGAGTAACTATGGAGTAGTGACAGAGTTCAAAGAAAACAAAACCCCACATAGATGGTTCTGCTTTATGGAAAAATGTTTCAGCCCGGATAATAGCTCAGGAAGTTCTTTTCTTGGCATATTGTGTGCCATCCAGAGGGGGCCATTCTTTTTTTATGGACATCTTGAATGAAATGTATGTCATGTGAAGAACAAGCAACTTGTATCCAAATGACATTAGCCCTAAAATAGGAGTTATGTGGGATTCAGCTATCAAAAGTCTACACAGTGTTCTGCACCAGAATGAATTTCACACATTGTACTTTGGCTTTTAGCATACTGCTTTCTCTGGAGAGTACTGTTCTGGCCTCGCTACCACATGGGCGAATTGAGTTAATGCAATAGCTCTTCCCCTTTGCAGAATTTATTTTGAATTTAGAAAAGGTCAGATATGTAAATCTGTGTGATTTGTATTATGAAACTACCTTTTTATTTGGGACAGTTCACTATAACTGGCCATCACTGCTCAGGACTTTTAAAAGAATATGTAGTTAGGAATAATGAAGAGGGCGGATATTTAAAAATACGAGGAAAATTTATTTTCCAAGGAGCCATCTATTAGATAGTGGAACAGACTTTTTAGAGAACTTCAGTAAGCCCTCATCATTAGTTGGACTTATAATTCTGTGCATAGACAATGTACTAGAAAAAATATGATAACTACATGAACTGAACCGACATTGATCCAGAATGTTCTGAAAGTTCTGGAATTAAGAAATCTCACAGATCTTTTCTATTTCTAACTTCTGTGAGGACTTGCAAAGAAGGACTTTTGTAGATCAGGACTCAAGTATAGTAAAACAGCTTTGTATAGTAAAACAGTCGTACTCTAAGGAAAAATTTGCTCTGTGCCAATCTACACTGTGCTTTCCCATCACAAGTGCTATTAATCCCTTACTTTCACAAGCAATGAAGTATGTTAAGGAAAATGTAAAAAAAAAATGCTGAAGATTATTTTTAGATTTTATATGTATCAACTAGAAACTAATTGGATTAAATATTTTAGTATAAAAAGAGCACTTTTTCCAGACTTTTTCTTTAGGTTGCCAGTTTTCAATATGTGTTTTTCTTTTTCATTCTACATATTGTATTTTTTCTCATTAAATTATATGGTCTTAAAATAAAGAACTTTTAATTTTAATTTTATTTTTTTATATGATCTTAACCCTTCATTGCTAAGAATGGTATCATGGAGATACAAAAATATCTTAGCTGAACATCTAAGGCCAGCTGCATCCTGGGCTGCATCAACAGAGGTGTGGTCAGCAGGTCGAGGGAGGTGATTGTCCCCCTCTGCTCTGCCGTTGTGAGGCCCCACCTGGAGTACTGCGTACAGGTCTGGGGCCCCCAGCACAAGAAGGATGTGGACCTGTTAGAGTGGGTCCAGAGGAGGGCCACGAAGATGATCAGAGGGCTGGAGCACCTCTCCTATGAAGAGACTGAGAGAGCTGGGGATGTTCAGCCTGAGGAAGAGAAGGCTCTGGCAAGACTTCACTGCGGCCTTTCAATACTTAAAGGGGGCTTATAAAAAAGATGGAGAATGACTTTTTACTTGGGCATGATAATGATAGGACGGAGGGGAATGGTTTTAAACTAAAGAGGGGAGAGTTAGATTAGATGTTAGGAGGAAATTCTTCACTCAGAGGGTGGTAAGACATTGGAACAGGTTGCCCAGAGAAGTGGTGGATGCCTCATCCCTGGAGGCATTCAAGACTAGGTTGGATGGGGCCCTGGGCAACCTGGTCTAGTGGGAGGTGTCCCTGCCCATGGCAGGGGGGTTGGAACTAGATCTTTAAGGTCCCTTCCAGCCTAAGCCATTCTATGATTCTATGATGCTGTCTTTAGCTGAAAATACAATACAAGTGAATATCTAAAGGGGATGGTAATAGGGTCAGATGCCTTCCTTGAAGACAACATCTTTATGGAACATAAAAATCTAAATGTGTAGATGTCAGAGTTAAGTTCAAGTAGTTTAGTTGTGTGTGTGTTTTTCTTTTTTTTTTCCTGGCACATTTCCAGCCTTAAATCAGATGTGGAATACTTGTAAGGTGGTGCCTGATGGAGGATTTCAACAACTTTTCAATTTTAACTTTATGTTTAAGGCTTCTGCAGGACATCTTTCTTCTATGACAGCACCAATACATTGATAACACCTGCCTCTTTCCAGTTGATCACACCTGTTGACACTTATGTGCGTTAACAAATCAACTAATAACCTTCTTCTGGTTCTCTTTCATATGCATTAGTACTGATAGCTCTGCGCATAGAGAATTATGACATGCAATGTATTCCTTGTTTAAATGGATTTTATTGAGTGCCAAACCTATTTCTGGTCATATTGCTTAATGATACATACCTCTAACTCAGAAAGGGCAATTCAAAGAAAAGAAAGGCTTTTTTTACAGATAAAAGTAACTTTCAAATAATACCGTTCTTGGACTGTCATCTGTGTTACATGTCTTTAGATTTTGTCTCAGAATAGTGAGATAGTTCATGTTCATATCATTTCTGCGAATTTATGTATATGAAAGAGAAAAGCCTGATATGAAAGATCTGACTTAGAAGGCTCTGCTGGCAGCCAGAAAACACGGTACCTTTACCACAATGCTGCATATTGGAGCACAACACAAATAATACCAAATTAATTCCAAAGGGGATAATACATCCACAGGGAATGGGATGACATCGTAAGAGGTTACTAGCTTGGGCTGTAAAAACAAGGGAGCCACAGTCAAGTGATGCTGCACCCAAGCTAATACATCTGCCATCGTGATTAATTAGGGACAGCACTGCACTAATGATGCTGTGCTGCTTCTGGTTCTGGTGTATTGGTACATCCAAGTGTGATTGCAACTAATTCAGAAACCATTGCACAGGTGTTTACTGTTAAAACTTTGAAAAATACTAATATCACCAGAGTTGCATGCTTAAATTTTGCTGGTAAAAAATTTAAAAATCACTTTTTAGAAAAAATGTACTCAGGAACATTAAAGCCATACTACTAGACGATCTAGTCTAGTGACAATGGAACTTTTGAAGTGCACAAGTTCAAAAGCAATGAATAAAAACTACAACAATCAGAAAACTTTGAATAAATTCAAAGAAATCATGATCAACTCATGGATATTTGGCAAACAATGGTTTTCTAAGTTGTTAGGCATTGTTTATTCACCTCTAATAAATATCATACAGTATAAATGATATTTTTATTTCAGCTCCTAGAAGATTAAAAAGTCTGTGGAAACTAGCTGAGAGTTTTGCAAGCATACCTGAATGGTGAATAAACTGAAGTAAGTTGGAGTTTATGTCCCTAAACGTGTTGTACAATCAGTGGATAAGACAAGGTTTAAATATAGATTGAAAACCACAGGGTATTAAGTATCTAGGAATATTTTACCTTATGGAGTTGAAGGCTATGGCTAAACTTAACAAAGAGGTAATGTGAAATACAGTGAAAAAAATAATTGCTGGGTGGTCTCTGCCACATACTGTATCACCTGGTGGAAAAGGCTTGGAGCCATAAGAAAGACATTGGGACCAAACCCGACATTAAAAATCTCCCTATTCACCTTCTGAGAAAAGTTCTTAAAGAAACTCGTTGGTTTGTTAACAAAAACTTTATGGCATTATAGGAAGCCCAAAATCTAGGATGAAAATGCTAATGTTAGCCAAACCTTTAGGTGGAGCAAATTTTCAAAAGTTACAAAAATATTGTTTTTTGGTGAGGCCAAGGAATGGGTACCATATAAGTGGATCTCAGCCCATTTGGATAGCCTTTGAGAAAACGCAAACATTATTTTTTCATTTGTTTTCATTACCAGTGGTGAACTGAAAAGAGCTGGAATCTGAGTTCAGTATTGAAAGCCATGGCTAAGTAGATTATGAATCATTAAGAAAATGGAGGGGATAATGCAAGGAAAAATACAAAATGAAAACAATGGACATCACTACGAAACAGAATGAGTGTAAGATTTTTGTTTGTCTTCTTGATTTTTTAATCTTAAATGTCAGGGCCCTGAGGGCACCACCAGGCCTCACCGGCCCAGATCAGACCCCCTGGGCTGTCAGCTCCTGACCCAGCAAGGCTGCAGCAGGGCCAGTCTCCAGCTCCCACAGCCCTGCCCGGCCATGGGCCCTGCTGAGCCAGGCCCAGTCATAAGCCCATGTCCCGGCCTGGCCTTGACCTGTCCCCAGCCCCAGTGAGGTGCCCAGTGCCCGCGGCTGGCGCGGCCCCTGGCTTGCCCAGCTCCTGGGTGGGGCCTGGGAGGGCCCAGGCTGCCAGGCCCTAACTGGCGGCCCTGAGGAGCCCCGGGCCTGCACAGGGCCTTGGTGTTTAACAATAAAGCAGGAGGTCTGTATGTTTTAGTGTTATGGAAGATGTCAGACCCACTGAAGGATCTGTTTCTTTCCCATCTATTTGTAAAATCACATAGGTTCAGATCAGGATTTTAAATGTGCAGTTGTTGCCTTCCTGCCAACGGTGAGAGAAGTGCTGCAGAAGAAGGCTCTGCTTCTTCACTAGGACTCTAATGCAGAGGCGATGTGAGTAAAACATAGTCTTCCACTAATTTCTAAGGGATTTGAGTCAAGCCCCTTAACTACATACGTTATCTTCTCCCCTTCTTTCTGCTCTCTTCAGTCTCCTCAAAATTACCACTTATACCTTAATGAAAGATTACTGTGAGTTCAAGAAAGGAATTTTAGTGTACTGCCTTATTCCTGCTTCTTTTTTTTTTTTTTTTTTTGATTAATAGAACAATAAACACCAATGAGAATCAGTGCAGATAGCTTAAGAGGTGTGGACAGATGCTTGTCTTGTGACTCTTCAAAGGGCATTTACTATCTTAAATATTCTCTGATTCTGCAATTTTGGTTGAGAGTTGGTGACTCTATTCCATTTCTATGGGTATCCAATTACAACTCAAATATTTGCACTTGACAGCAGTTTTGGACTACATAGTTAAATGAAAAATGAACCAAATGCGGTATATACTTTAATAGCAATCAGTCTTAAGAGAATTTTAGAAGAACAACTTCTGACCCACCAGGATTATTAAACATCCCATAGCATTTTCTGTAAGATTAGTCACAGTGTCTTTTCTGAAACTCAATTTATATTATTACATTCTACCCCCATAAATCGCCCTACGTTATCAACTGAATATAGTGTTCTTCCTGTCACATAGTGTTGTAGAAAGTTAAAAAGCTGTCATGTTCCACCTCAGAAGTGGATCCACTTTGCTAGAGTGTAGTGCAGTTCTATTACAAGATTTGGAGTATTTTGTTACTTTGCAATTCACTACATTTGTGAGAGAACCCATTATTTTTTCAGTGCTTCTTGGTGTCCTGATCTGCATCAATGAGTATAGAAATCTGCTATCAGTGAACACGGAATCTGCAACTCCTTATTTAAGACTAGTCTTTTGACTCAGAGGGGAGCCAGTAGCCCTGCTACCCTTGGTAATTATGTATCTCATGATATGTTTGCCAGAATAGGGATATAAACCTAGTGCACTATCCAGATTCAAGTGTGAATAGTTACATTCTGCCTACCTAAATTCCCCCTGCAGTTTCATTTGGGTACAGTATATTTCTTCATTTCCTGCTCTAGGGCCTGTTCTGGCATCTATTGAAGTTAATGGAAAGTTCCCTAAGACTTTGTTGAAGGAAAAGGTCCATAAACTGTGGTGTAATTTTGTTGTGGTATTAAACAGCTTGAGTTGACATAAGTAGAATCTGTATCTTATTATAAATTGCTTGCAGTGTAAAATATCTTTACCAGTTGGGAAAACTCTTCATATCTCATCAACATTAAGTAGATTATATGTATATTCAAGATATAGCTAGTAGCAATTACCATATTATATATGTATTCTATAGGAGTCATAATATCTGCTGACTTCATATATATATATGGTTGAACAAAGTTCGATGTCACTGAACTTTCTTTTGGGTTTAGTGAGGATGTCTTGGCTATGCCTTAAGAGCAGGAGGACGTAGTAGCCTTCTGAGGCTTGGAAATTATATTCTTTGTCTTTTGTGGATGTGTGCAGAAGAAAAACAAAACAAAACAAAACAAAACAAAAAAAAACCAACAAAAAATTTGGTCAAAAATTGAATTCAAGTCTTCTGAACCTTAGATCAATACCTAAACTACAAATACTCCATGATACTTCATCAGGGAAATAATGCAGGTACAAGTAATTGATGCTCAGTACTTTCTTAGCAAAATATGTTTTTGCTTTAATGGCATTCCTAGAGATAAAAGTAAAAGTTTTGAATCTCTCTCCCTTGTCTCTAAGATGTTCTTTGGAGGAGATGAAAGGAACATGTCTCAGTGAGCAACTTGAAACAAAGGCAGACCAAATTGTAAAGTTCGTATTCAGACCTGATCTTTCCTAATGTTTTGGGGATATTCAGGCCCATCTTTAACAGGAACTGATTTTATTTAGCATTTTTGTAAAGTAAGGGTCACTGTCTAATGAAACTAGATGACTCCAGCCTGGAACATGTTTGATACAGTCAGGGAATTCATCTTTTTGCTGCCCATGTAGAGTCTCCCACAACACCATTGTTTCCTATATCTGACACGCAAATCACCTTGTAAACATTGGACAGATGTTACTAGGGAACAGAGCTAACAGGGACTGAAGTGGAAACGGAGATCAGGAAAAAAGATAGAAGCACAAGATATTATGACAGGGATCTACTGTAGAGATGAAAGATAAAGAGTATTTGCAAATATTTAGCTCTCATTCTTTCAGCGAGTCGGGTTGTTTTGGCTTTCCCTAGTTAATCTGTGGTTTCCCTGAATTAATTAGACCCATTGTAACTTTTTTTTAACAGAAAGAGTTACATCCACCTATCCATTACATGCATGTCTCTCTCCTCACTGTGTATCAGAAAAGTAGGAAGATAAACTTTGGCATACCCTTTATGAGCAATTTATTAACTCAGATCTATTTGGGCCTGGAAAATTTAAGCAAGTTTTAAGAATGAATATTTCTATATATGGATATATATTCATATTTTCATGAGCCAGGCCAGGGCTGGTGCGGGACCCAGGCCATCTACTTATTCCTCCAAAGCCTGTGTCATGTACTTTTAACCTTGGCTTGGGCTATTGGCATGGAAATTCCAGTATCCTAAGTATACAACGTTCCTTTTTTTTGGCTTTAGAGAAAACCAGGAGAGTTGGTATGAAAGTAGGGCTGGCATAAATGTCAGTGGTGGCAGCTTCATGCCTTCTCTCAGAAACCAGCAAAGGAATTCTGCAGTGAAACTAGAGCAGTGGAGAGAATCTCAACTATTTAATTCTGTGATTCTTCCTGTGGCAGTGGGAGGTCATTTTAATTCAAGAGCAAAAACAACAGAGAGTCTTGTAGTTTCACATACAGCATCTCTAATCATTTAAAAATTCTCCAAATCAGAAGCGTGGTACTGGTGAGCAAGCTGGTAAAAACCTCCTGACAAGAAAGCTGGTTTTATTTTATTTAATTTTTAGATGTTTCTACAGCTTGCTAGATTCATAACCTAGGGCAAGTTTAATTAAAGTCAATGAAGCAGTTTAAAGTGAAGAAAAAAATCAGCATTAGAATAAGTGTTGATTGTTTCCTAATTATGCTGTGGACTTTCTCTGTAATTGATTCCTGCCTTTTTAACTCTAGATAAAGCCACTGATATATACCAATGTAGACAGGAGACCTGGGAAATTGCTTCATAAAATTCCCTTACTAGTCACTTATATAGATATGTTAGCACACTTGTTAGATGATCCTTTTCATTGCTATTTGTCAAAAGTTAGACAAGATGGATTTTGTCTTCTGAAAAATTGTAATGATACAATAGTGTATGCAGAGAAATTTTGCATGTATAATTTGAAAACCTTTTGGTTTACAAATCATTTATTTGGAGAGCAAACCTGTATGATGTCATCTTAAGTGTTCAGATTCAGTCTGAATGGAAGAATACCAGTGAATATAGAGAATAATAATTGCTATGAATGTTACTTCTAATCCGTAGATGGTCTCAGTGTGACCTTGTTTGGACATGGCTGGGCAACTTGCCTGCAATACAAGTGCATCGCTTTTACACTCAGTGGAGATACCAAGCACTAACTGGCAGACAGACTGCGTAACTACCTGTCACTGACAGAGCCGTGCTGGTAGGGCAGTAGGAAAAGCTCACACTGAGCCTTGTTCCAAACAGGCAGTTCAGAGGTTCTGCAGCAGAGTCCTCAAAACATAGGAAACTGGTATTTGGTTTCTAAAACCATATTTAAAAATGTAGCTGGGTTTTCTTTTAAAGCTACATGTGGAGTTTACATATTTTAAGCTCTGACTTTTATTCTGAAAAACATCAACCACGGTCAATACTTTTATTGAGCATTAGCATTTCCTTTACAGATAGCCTCTTGGAGAGCTTTTATTCCCATTCTTATTTGTTGTTGTCCTACCCCAAGTATGAGATCAGAATTGTAGTCATATTAAAGCCTGAGATCCAAATTTTTACATCTGTGAAAAAACGTGTGTGCCTGACACTTGTCTTCAAACTGAATTTTCTGAAGCACTTAAGAAAGAAAGCACACAAACATAATGATGAATTGTTTCACCTTTTTTCGAAGTCTTGCTACTTTTGCTCTAAACAGAACCTTGTTATGTGCATTGTTTTTGTTCTGTAACATTCCCACTGTCCCTGTTGTCCTGAGATGTTGGATTGTTACCTTGGGACAGTCAGGCATCCTATCGTCGTCCCTTCTGAGCTTCACTGCTACCCCAGGATCAAGTCTAGAAAGTAATTCCATCCACTCTTCCAAACAGGTAAATGGTTCTAGTAGGGCAGATCACTAGTTTGGATCACAAACTTGGTTGATGTTCAGCTGGCACGAACGCAGACTGCCATGGCCTGTATCAAGCCGGGAAATGTTTGGAAGGAATGTCTGGAGGGAGTATGTAACTAGCAGATTAGGAAATGGTAACACTGGTATTTTTCATGATAGTGACCTAGGTAGTCCCTTTACCAAAATAACTCACAGTGCAAACAAATTAACTTTGTCTCTAAGTTTTTAAATGCTGGGGAGGAAGTAGAGGTATAGGGTATCAGGATAAACACAAACCTTTAGGCTCCCTTCTGGTAGATGCAGCGTCTCATGCTTTGGCTTTTCTGACACGTCCCAGTTCATCTCATATAACCCACCAGAGGAAGGTATGAGGTGTGCAATTTACGCTGTAGCCATCTCATCCAGAAATTTACCTTGAGGTTTTATGTTTTCAAATCTATCTGCATATCAGGAAGTATTCCCACTGAGCTGTTATGAAAAAGCATGTGCTGTGTTATACCAGTTATGCTCTAAAAGAAAAATCAGCTTTTATAGCCAGCTGTAAGTACCCTTTGTTCAATACTACACATTAAATAAAGTATGTATTACAATTTTTGATACACTTACTCCTTTGTTTTATTTTAGACAATTTATTCAGTCTTCAAAATCCTTCCATCAAGATTGTGGCCTGATGACTGTCCAGAGGCCTTTCTAGATTAGAGCAGGTACATTAGGTTCTGCACTTGTGAAATTCTGAATTGTCCCATCATTCTTCATCGCCATTTAATGGGCATATTTCTGGTCCTGATGAAGAAAGAGTCTACTTGGCAAGATGCAGTAAACTAAGCATGAGCTTTGAGTGGGCTTCTTGATAGAGTTCACTAGAGGACTGACTGTAACGTTTACAGAGGAATTGAAACGCTCCTAGCAGTGCATTTTTCCTATGAGAAACTCACTAAATGCTCACAGATTCGAGGGCTACAAATGAAATCTTTTGCATCTCTCTAGAGAAGCAATGAAAGCATTTCACATTTATTTTGCAAACAATCAATTTAATAATCAGGTTATTTTTGTAGAAATGATAACTTGTTTGTAACTGTGTGTTAAAAAACACATTGCAAGTCATTTAGGTTGCAAGATCAAGCACTTCCAAATTAGAGGATGGCCCTAGAATCCTAAGTCTGCTTCCCTGAGGTGTGTGTTACAGTAGCGCTCATATTTACTGATCACATATTATTTTTGCCTCATTTTATGCACAAGAGCGATGATTTTCAGGGAATAAGGAAGGCGTTGAATAGTTCTTTTTAACTTCATTGCTTAGTGTGTAGTCATATGCTTTATTTGTGGTCCTTTCTGCCAGCTAATGTGATCCAAACCTGCACTGCATTTCGAATTATTCATTTCTTTTTACTGTTTTCAATAGTATTCTTCATTATAGCATTATCTGAATACCTTACAAGCACCAGTGAGTTTTTCCATATGGGGCAGCCAAGAATATTATCCCCATTTTATAGATGGGGAAGTGTGAATTAGCTGAGCAGTAGTGAGAAGTCAACATTACTAAAACTCATCCATGTACTGCTTTTAAATTTGTATCCTCAGTGACATTGCATGTCCTTATGTTCCTGTATTATGTCTAACGGTAAATAGGAATTCTGACTTCCTGTCTTTTCTATGCTTCATGATCTGGCCTGTTTTTATTATTTGGTCAGTTGTTGTCTTTTTAATCTTTCCACATTGGGATTTCCGTTTAGGCCCCTGTCATTTTGACTGTTCATATCTAGACATTTACATTTTAAAGAGAGTAACATCAAAATTCTGTTTCATTGTCCATTTTAAAAGAGCTCTGGAATATTTTTATCTGAAAGATGACTTTTTAAAGTGTATTGCAGACTACAGAATAACTACAACATGGACAGCATCAATGCTAACTTCCTGTTCATGTGCCTTGGTCCTAGGAATGAGGAATCCCTTTCAGGGACAGTGAACATCTTTGTCTAGGCCATTAGACAAGTCTGACAGAGGTTACTGATTAACATTTATTTTGTTGCTCGTGGTTTTACGAAACAAAATTATGACCAGTGAAAATTAGACTAAACAAATTGTGCCTAGTGTGGACTGACCACTGCAGGGTATGAAATGGTCTTTTGCAATGAATGAGGCTTGATTTAAACAGTCAGGCACCAGCATACAGAGTGCATATTCCATATCTAAGC
>VXAL01019812.1:105261-115993 GCA_013399475.1 Chauna torquata | reverse complement strand
CACCTGGAGGCAAACAGACCAGGTGGATGAAAAGAGAGTGTATAACCTATAGCTAGTAAATGTTTGTGTAACTCAGAGAATCCATTTGTAAGAAGGCAGGCATGGCAGTATTCTGGAAGGGAGCGGTGATCCTAGCTCAGCCTGGGGGAAACTTTGCAATTGAGCTGAGTGTATTTGTACAGAGATGTTTCTCAGAAGGTAAGGTATGTCTTTAGGTTTACCGTAAAGGATTTAAAAAAAAAAAAAGCCATTTCAGTGGTTAAAAGTTTGTTCCTGGAAATCTAGTGTTTAAATCAAAACAAAAAGTCCCCTTTATCAGGAAATGTTGAATTGTAGCTTCAGTATTGACTTAAGATTACTAATCTTTCTTAAAAAACTAAAGGAACAGATCTCTCACTGAAAGGCTCCTAACTTCAGATTTAGATTATAATGTAGAATAGCATTTCTGCAGCTGAGCACTTAGTGTGATCAGTACTACAACTGTATGAGATTAGCTAATGTACTTTTCTGTGATGTGCAAAGTGAATGCCAGGATGCAGCATTGTACCTGACTGCAGTAGCATGAAGTTATGCTTCAACAGCATCCCATTGTAATGTAGGATTTTGAAGGCAGGGAAGCTGTCTGTGGAGTGTTGCACATCAGCAAGAAATTATTTTTGAAAGTAGAGCATAAAGAGTTTGAACCAGTGTTTAGAACAAATAAATGGGAGCAGCAAATTTTTCAATATTAGTATTACACCTAGCCACGTAACAATAACTAAATGAAGCATGTATTTAAAACTTGGTGAGAGGTTTTTCTACGTTTTAGTTCTGTTTGGCTCAGCAGGTGTGCTGCACTTTAGACTTCAGTCTCCAGGGCTGTCAATCCAACAACTTTAACAAGTACTTTAAAATATTCACTTAAAAGCTGAAAGAGAAAAATAGAAGAGGATGATGTTAACAGTACTTAGCACTTACATAGCTTTTTACTTCCTCAAATTGCAGTGCAAACATAATGTAATTAACAAGTACTTTGTCTTGGAGATGCAGATGTATCTAAACAGCCTTTAAGCAAAGAGAATAGAGATGTAAGACCAACCTATGCACGAACACATGTTTTCAAGCTTAAATATTGCAAAGAAGTATTTATTCTATCATTTATCCTTGTAATGTCTCAGTGAGTCCAGCTTGTGGAAACAAGCACTGTGTTTCTGCATACGGGTTTTCATTATGTGAAGAAGTTACTGTGATAATTTCAGATTTTATCTGGTGAAGTGCTTGCGATAGGAAACAACTGGCAAGTTATACAAGGGGATGTGTCATTGAGTAGAGGCAAAATGTTAGTTTGTCCAGATGCACCAGCTATTCAAACTTCTACTGGCCTATACAGCAATTCTGCTGTGTCTGCTTCTCTCCATTAGCTCCAGTGTCTACCCACCTTGTGTTAGGTATTCTGAATATGACCACGATGGCTAGGACTCCTGGACAGATAACAATCTAAACTGCTTGCTTAGAAAGTTCAAAGTCTTCAGAGGAGAGAACTTATTGCCAGCTGAATCCTTCTTTTCTAGAACTGAAACCTTCCTGAGGAGGAGAAGGGGCAGACTGTAAGGAAAAGCTACAGGTCTCAGACTCTTCTTCTCTGGAAATGAAGAAAGGTGTTGATAGCTATGGTGTGTTTTTGGTGTGCTTTTCTTTGATCAAAATAAAATATAAAAGAGTTCAATTGTGTTTTCAAAGCTGGAAGTAAACTCATAACTCAATTTGATGATTATTGTGGGCCTTTGAACTACCAGGAGCTATCAGTGCAGATCAGCCAGGACTCAGAGCAAAGTCTGCTGGGGGAATTGGCCATTTCATTCACCTCTTCCTTCTTAGACCGTTATGCCTTTAGGAGGGCAATTCTGTCAGTTTTGCAATTTCCTCTAGTAATAGAGTTTTGGCAGAAGCTGATGCCTGTGTTGCATTGTACTCATGCACAGTTAAGTAACCAATGCATGCTCCATTTGAGAGAGGCACAGAAAGCTTCTTAAAGTTACTGCGTTATAGTCTGTCTCTGTGCTGAGCTCAGCTGCTGAGAGCAGAAGAGGTGTGAAAAGACTTGTTAATAAAAGTCTGCTTAGATTTCATTACTGTGAGCAGCCAAATCAAGACAATACAGATTTTACCAATCCTCTGAGAATTTCAGTCCTCTCTGGAAATACTTTCTTTCCTGTAGTGGATATTGTTCACAGTTGAACTTCTATGCAATGCAAACAGCTCTCCTTTGCTACTGTTGAAGAATAGAGAGAATGGAGACTCCCTTCTTGTCACAGAGAAGGGGGGGATGGGGAATGGAAGGGGGTCTTGTTTCTCCTTCTTACACACAGAAGAAAAAGCGTCCAACTCAGTTTTTCTTTTCCCCCTTCTCTTCTGTTTTTAATGGTAGAAAGGGGAACTCGTGAGCTGCAGGAGGAACAAAGGTGGCTGGCATGGAGGATGGAATGAATGTGGCAATCTAGCAGGCTGTTGTGGCAGAAATGAGAGCACTGGGAAAGGGTGTAACTAACTGATGGTCCATGGGATAAGTAGTTATAGGTTTAAAAAAATAAAAATAAAACATTGGTTATATTCCAGTCATAGTTAGGGTTTGGAGAAGCTACATCCTGTCAAACTCTAGCATGGTTTCTGCATTGTGCCAAAAGCATCTTATTGACTAGAGATCTAGAGAAGCCTTGTACTGAGGCTAACTGGAAGAGAGCATGCAGTAAACCAAGAGGAACTTGCCAAAAATACTCGTTTCTTCAGAATGGCTCTGGCCTCTGAGGAGTGAAGTGAAACCGAGCATTTCTGAAAGAAAACAGTAGCTAAGGGGAGGAGGTATCTTTGGCTACATAACCAGCCCTAGTCTTTAACCTACTTGAGGACTTCAGTGATTTATTTTTTTTTTTTTCAGATGGCCGTGAAAGACATGTTGTAACCTATGACAGACTTGGCTTGTGGTGTGGACAGGCCTTTTTTTCCCCACAAAACTAAACCTCTCCACTTTCATCATTGTGATCTCCTTTGTTGTGGTCTTTTTAATGTTCTGCAAGGCTTACTTAAGCATTTAAAAGTTTTAGTAAATATCTAAGTCTTGATGAAGGCAGATACAGGTCTCCTAACCATAAATGCTGCTCTTCCTCTCTATATCAGCATAAACAATCATCTGTAAATACTGAATATATATACAGATGCCAAAACCCAGCTAGTAGTAAATGACATGAAATGCTTGCTGGGAAGCCGGGTCAATCCTATTCACTATATATCTTACTACTACAGTTTCATTTTAATTCCAAGTAAATTACAAATGTTAGTAAAATCTTATTTTCAATTGACTTTTTTAGTAGTCCACCTGTATTCTCTAAATACATCTCAAGTTTTACATGATTAATGACCAGACTTCATAGAAAGGAAAATTAGAGGAGAATGCACTTTAAATAACACATTGCCGTACACATTTTGCATCATTGCTGAGTGATAACGTAATACTGTTAATGAGTACCTTTCTCTGTTGTTGAACTTTTTTGTCATCAGGAGTAGAATTTAGTTCTTTTTGGCATGTGTTATGTATTAGCTATAGGTGTTATGTTTGATGCCTGCAGTACCTAGCCCCGTCAGGAGATCCAGAAGGGCGGTATTTCACTTATTTCATCACTACAATCTTTGTTGTAGAGTTGCTTAACAGAACATCTTGTTATATGAAGTGTTCAGTGGTGTAGTCATTGAAGACAATATAGCTTTCACAATAGATTTCAACCAGAAGAGGACTGTGTTTACTGTGACTGTCACCCCAGTAAAACATTAACACTGTGCCCTTTTAAATGATGTGTTGCACTTACATTTTTAAGAGATCACTTTTTAAAATAAGTAGCCTTCGAAAAGGAAGGGGAGAGAGATGTTCCTGTTACTGCAAAATATACCTTCTGAATCCTGCATCTATTTGCAAGATAAAAATGCAGAATGTAAGGTCTGTTCTGTATATTAATATTTATTCAAGCTGTTTTCTCATACATTGCCTTTCTGATGCAACATGGTGTTCTCCTGCACTGTTTCCCAGCACAATGGGTAATGTCCTGCTCTGAAAATTATCCATTAAAATTTTATCAATTTTGTGTTTTGGTGAGACAGTATGAGGAAATGCCATTGGAAAATTAGATTCCTCTTTGACATCAGGCGCCCAGTCAGCAATCCAATCCCATGTGTTTCTACTGAGACATTAGGATTTGATATAATTTTGGGCAGAAAACATTTTAAAATGAAACAATTGAATTTTCTAGATGGTCTTGGGGACCACTTAGCTTAAGAGAATACACTTCCAAATCAAAAGCCTTTCAATCATTCTAAATATTATTTGGATGATATTTGCTTTATGTGTAGTAGCAGTTTGAATTTGTATTGAATGTTTGACTGGCTTGTGCTTGCATAGATGATGTATGAAATTATTATTTCATATTTTTCTAGTGTTTGCATTGCAAGTGACATCTGGTTGACAGGAACTTGGAGAAATGGGATACAAAGTGAATGCTGCAGTTGCCACAGCATCGTATTTATCAAAAGGCTTAAGGTTGGTCTGTCTTTGTTTAACATATAAAACTCACTATAAGAAACAGCACTATGTTTTAAATTAAGCTGCTTAGAAAATGAAAATTGAAGGAAAAATGTTAATCATATTCTTTATTCTAATCATTGAATTAATTGATGTATAAAATCATGTATATTAGCTGAAAGACAGTTCTCAACTTGTATTTATATCTGCTGTTATCCCTTTAAGTTTTGGTTAATATTATATAATTCATACACACTACCACAGAGACAGGTATGTCTGAAATAAACTACTATAGCAGACTGGTGTAGTTTTCTTTTTACGCTTTAGGTCTTCAGCTACACAAGTCTAAGAGTGGGTTTAATTCTAATTGCATTGTAACTTCAAAGTGTGCCTGTTAAAATGCTGTCTTCAGCTGAGCTCCTACTCTAATACTTTTTTTATGAAGCTCCTGATGTTTTACCTGTCTAATGGTAAACTTTGTCTTGATAGATTATAATACAGGTTGTTAAAGTGAGCCTATTTTACATGTAGCATGAAATATATTATTTTCTTTAGAAATGGCTTCAGCCTTTTAAAAAGGCATTTTCAAAGTGCATGCTGTTTGTGAGGAAGCTCTGCCATAGTGTTGCAGAACAATGACAAAAATGGTACAGAGTCTCGCCATGCCCTGCCAGGGGAGACGAATAGGCTGTATTACTCTGACTAGAAGGGTGTCTTGGACACTCTGTTTCACTGTATTGATGTCATTCACCCTCACCAATTATTAAGACTGAACTCTGTGTGAAGGAAACCCACCGCTACAGCAGTCCGCCATTATTTCCCAGCTGTCTTGGGAAGGAAGGAGGGAAGATGGGGGTTGTTACACTTAAGGATGCGAGGTTTGGAGGAGAAAAGCAAGAAGAGAGGTTGTATGGTGAGGTGGGTAAAACAGGCTGAGGAGAGGCAGGGAAGGGGGAGGGAGAGGTCAGCTTAAGAGACAGAAGGGAGGATATGTCAGACTAAGTAATCCAAAAATAATTGTTTCTGTACTGCTACAAAGTGATTGTCTGATCTACGAAGTTATCAAGCTGAGAGCACTCAGCATCTTCCAGGANAGGCAAGAAGGCTGAAGAAAATGCTTCAAATTGTTCAGAGGATAATTCTATTCCCCTTAGATGGGCTGCTTTTGAGGAGCTCTTTTTACTGATGATATAGGGAATTTGCCTGTCCTCCCTTGTTAGGTATCTGCAGTATGATTACCCTCCACTCTACTTTTCTCTCCTCTTTTCCAAACATCTCCAGTTGATAGAGGCATATCCATTGCCATACTTCCCTTTGCTAGCAGTCATGAATGATTATTGTAGGGGGGAAAAAGCCTCTTTTTGGTCAGACAATTGAACAAAATAGAAGATGTTGATCGCAGTGTATCGAATTAGAGCATTCAGAGCGATATGTATTCTGAGCATACCAGTGACAAGAAAAGGACTAATGAGAAAAGCAAGAGATGATACTGTAGCACAGTCTGCCACTGAGGTTAGCTTGCTAAGCATTGCGTAGTTGCTTTTTAAACAATTCTTTAATCATGACCACGCAGAATTCTAGATATGATCCATGGGAATGTTTTTCACCTTTAGATGAAGATCTCAAAGTATTTAGCTTGTGTTGGCTTATGATGTTGTGGCAAAAAACTTGTCATGCATCAAACACTAGATAATTAAAATATATAATAGTTGTTTTTAGAATCTTTGAGTAGGCTGTATTCATTGTTGCTGTTTCCCTGTGCTCTTGTCATTTATTGTAGGTGGAATATTATATAACATACTCCACTTACCTGTCTTTCCCATGTTCTCATTTACTCTTTAAAACAGAATGGCTTTTCTTCAGTTCCTCAGAAGTTCGAGACCTGATGTCAGTCGTTCCCAAAATGTCTTTTTGTTCTTCTGCAGTAAATGTCTCCAAACTCTTCTTCCTCTGTATAGAGTGGGCCAGGTTCTCAGTCTTCCAGTTGAGGTGGGCCAGTCCATGTTTCAAACTCTTACTCAACATGTCTCTTCTTACTGACAGAATGCCTCTCATGCCAAGGTATGCAGGGTATCTTAAACTATTTAAGCAAGTCTACAAGTGCTATTGCATCCTGCTGAACTAAAATTGCATGCAGAATTCTTTAATTTACTTTGCTGTAGTGTATCTTATTATGCTACATAGAGCTTCTATCTCTACTTTGTGATACATGAAACAAAGCCATTTTAGTTTTTAAGCCAATGTTATTTATGCTCTGTAATAATGTATACTACACTTGTATTTGTCTACTCTGTCTACCTAGTCACACTTTCAGATTTTATCAGCTTCTGGTTATGCTTGCTAGATCTCTGTATGCTGACACAAACAAAAGAAAGCAAGGAAGTAAGTGGTTAAGTCATTCAACACCTCATTTACACTACTCTCATCAATTATTTTCCTCATTCTCAACTACCTCACTTCTAATGTCTGTAGTCCACACACTTCTAACTCCATTCCTGATTATGTTAGTTTTCTTCTGCTTGCCATTCCAGACAATATTTTCTTGGTATGGTGGATGATTTCAGACTTTCTATTTTGAGTACGTGCACCTCAAACAAAGACAACATCATGAATTTGACTAAAATAAATGTGATCATGACTTTTTTGGTACAATGCAGGTACTAAGAAAGAAAGAAAGCTACGTAGCTGTAGAACTGACAGAGCTAAGGCTGAAGATTTGTATTCTGCATTCTTTGAGATATTTTTGTAAAAAACTTAAGATAAAATTTTTGGAAGTGCTAATAGATCAGATTCTCAAAGTTATTTAGGGGCTCAAAAATTCAGTATGGTATTTTAGTGTTTTTAATTCTTATTTCATACTTATATTACTGCATTGTTCGAAATCATGTCTAAAGTTTAGGGACAGGTTCTCCACTGTACTTACAGTTTCCTAGCTGGGTTTAGTCCTTTGGACCTGTACCTTTTTTCAGCATTATGGCAGTATCTGTACTGTTAATCCAATCAGCCAGCTTCTTACTCCACATTCAGTTATGATTACAGTTTCTTTTTACAGATTTAATATGGTCATTTATGCTTGGTGTAATATTGGAATTTCCATCAATGTGATGAATCATCTTTTTAAGAGCTGAAGGTCTAGGAATTACTTTATCATTCTTTAAAGTATCTTGAGTGTTGAGTAGAAAAGCCATGCTTCTCTAATAACTTGTCCTTGTTCTGTTTCACAGAACAAGGACAGGTCAAGCTTCCTCTATTGCTCTTTTGAACCATCCTTGGCTTATGGTGAAAGTCAGGTTGGTCAAAGGTCAGGTCCTTTTCAAAGTTGTATCTTGGCACTTTCTTCTGTTTGGGTGAAGATAAGTGAATGAATGGTGCTTGATATAAACAACCTTTCCTTTTCAAGAAAAGACTAGCATCTACATTTACGCGTACTCTACAAAAACTGAGTTCTCTAGACAATGTTAAAGTACAAATACTTGCAAGTGAATTTTGAGGCACTTCTAGGAGCTGTGTGTATATAAGAGCCAGAGTAAAAGTACTTACCTTTATTTAAACACTAAAATTAGTATTAGATGTGATAGATTGAGTTGCCTGAAACATTTCTAATAAAATAGCAGACATTGAATATATTTTAAAAATTTGGTTGGCAGAAGGCAGCAGGAGGAGAAAATGCATGTGGCCCTAAGTACACAGAAAGCTGTGAACCTGAGATTTCTTCTCCTCCCTCTCTTCCATCTTTTGTTTCCAGTCCTTGCCTCTAGAAGAGACTGTAGATAAACAGCAATCCTGAGGTATGGTGCCATAACAACAAAAGCACTCCAAAGAGGGTGGAATGGAAAAAGGGGAGATCCTATAGGACAGCTCATACAATGCTGTTAGTCATGTTTTGTGGTTCACACTGTTCTTGCATTCAGAAAAAGTATAATTGAGACCAATTCCCCAAGTGACGAGGGTCCATTTAAAGCTGAATTACAATTGACAATCAAACATTCTAAAGAAATCTAGTCCTTTTTTTGTTATTAACTCTATTTTCTCTGTTATGCCAAAGGCAGCACAAAGATGTAGAAGAGGGGAAGAATGAAAAATGACTCTTAGCTCCATGGAGGGTGGGGGGGAATGTTACTTATTCTGCCAAATAAGGATCCCAAAGTACAGGCACTTGGAGGAATCAGAGGCATAATGTTTACGTGTTTTTCCTTGCATTCCATTTGTTTTGTCACTTTTCACCTTTGTCTTGACGTGTTTTCTCACATCAGCCACTCTGGGTCTAGTTCTCAACCACTTTAAACTTTAGTTGTAGCACACATTTTCCTTCTTCAGCTTACCTTCAATGTTTCAGGGTAGTTTAGAGAAGAACATTGCCTGCTTGAAACATTGCTTTCCCTAAAGGTGATACACCACTGTGTTGGAAGGTGTCTGTCATCCTAGCTTAGATGAGTTCCAAGTCTTGTCCCTGGCAGTCCTAGGATGGAGAGAAAAGGAAGGAAAGACTCCAGAAAACCAGTTATACCTCTCTGGTATGGCTAAATGCTATTATGGCACATCTGCAGATATTGCTGGTGACTGGTATTAGCCTAATGTGTTTATCATTTTGATACAATATTTGCTTTTTCTCTCCTCTGGATTTTTTTTTTTTTAATATCAACTTTTTAAGCTTTGAGTTCTGTATTCTAATTGCTGCAGTCATTGTCAATAAATAAATCCGGTTCTGGCCCATATTCATCAAATTGGACTTCATAGACTTCTGACTAGAATAAATCCACCCTGCCTACTCTGCAAATAATCACATGGCATTCAAAACAGAAAAGCATGCCATGTGGAAAGCTTCTATAATGATGGTAATAATAGAATTCCACTGATACTGTTAGGAATGGAGAAAGTCCTAACTGCATGACCCTCCTTATACATATGTAGGCGTCTGGTCCTCGTGTGTAGACTAATCTTTTTTCAAGTCTCATGTACAGATATAACTTGTCTCAAAGCCAATCGATCTGAACAGCCCTGTAATAACAGCTGTTTTGAAGTCTAGAATCCTTTGGAACCACTGTTTCACCAGCAAAGAAGCTGAGTGTGGCTCAGCTATTAGATACCCTGACATCTCAGAAACACAGAAATCCCATTTCATGGCTAAAATAAAATAGGATTTAGATGGTTATACCATAACCATACCCATGTGATTAGAGACTGCTAAATTCACATGAGAATGTCTGTCTGCTTTCCTTCTGATAAGCAACTCCCTCTTTCTACCAGCAATCGTTTCAATGTAATGTATTTTCAAAGTAATCTTTCCTCGATCAGCAGACTACAGTATTCTATCATTTTGTAGGTTTTGTTTCCTTCATGGGTGAATACTTCCACCAAATTGCATTCAGTATCTATTAACTTGGATTTTTAAAGATCAAATGGCTTCCGTATCTCATTATGTTCTTTGTAATTTATTTCTTCCCATATGATACTATTGCATACTGAAACTTCATTTCTGTTTCATCATCCTATCTTAAAAACAGGATCCTGACGGATGTTTGTCTTATGAAATCATGAACTTCCTGGGAGTGTCTGTTATGCCTGTCTTTTCTTGGAGACCTTTCTATTGAATTTTTACTCTTCAGGTAGTTCTTCTCAGATAAATCTTTGTGGCGTGCTTTGGTCATCACTGTCTTATCAGAACTGCTCCGATGGTGAGTTTTTTCTTTTTTTTTTTTTTTTTAAACTAATTGAGCTCTTACATTCAGCTCTTGGTCCATTCTTACACTGTTCCACCTACTCTTTGGCTCTCACAATTATTTGTAAGAGGTCAACGTCAACCTTGAAATTTCAAAACACTGAAGTAAGTAACACAGCCTGTACTTTTGCTACTTTTTTTCCAAAGGGTCAGATTCATAAAGAAGGAATTGGATGATTTTGCTAAGGTCCAGAATCACAGTGGTACAAGTAAGATGTCTTGCTCGTATTTACTGTTTCTTAAACTATGAAGTTTACGCTACTATGTGAGATTTCATCCTAGAAATGGAGCTGTGTTTGGAGCCTGGAGTACTCAAGCTACAGCTGTTCTGAAAATGCATGCCCAGAATGACTTTTCTGTGTTGGTAGAGGTATTTTCTCATGTATATTATGCATAGTTATTTAGAAAAAGAAAAAATAGGGAGGAGAAAATTACCTTTTTTATTGGATATCGTAAAGTTTTTTAAA
>VXAL01019812.1:22829-103974 GCA_013399475.1 Chauna torquata | reverse complement strand
GGGGGAAGCCTGCAGGTAATGGGAGCTTCAGGACGTTTATGTGTGTAATATTACAGTAGAAAAGTCTGAATTCTGCTGTCAAAGACCTGGTAAAGTCCCAAACTCATATTAATGCCACTTCAAGCTTCTAAGGGAATATTTTGACTGCCTGCCATTGGCCCTGTTGCCTATGGAAAAGCAAGGAACTAAATCAAAGCCCGCTGGCTTTTAATACATCTTCCTAGGGGAGGTCAAAACTTGGGCCAAAGAAAATGGGGGACCCACCTCAGTGTCTGTGCCTAATGACATTAGCAGGTGTGTCTAAAGAAAAAAACCTGTATGTATGAAGTCCTCCAAATATCCATCATGTCTAGTTTACTGTAGAAAATGGTACTTGTGGGAAGATTTTTCTTTCCATATTTTTCGTTCTTCTGATATGGTAAATGTTGGGTTTCCTAAATGAGGAAACAGCTGTCTTCATTCCTAACTTGAAAGATTTTATGGCATGAGACATGGTGAATAGACTATGGATTTCTTGTGCTGTATACAAACTGCTTTAAACCAAAACCATATTTTAGTGAAAATGTAAAAATGCTATTCTTTCATTAGTGTTTGATGTTAGCAGAATGTAAGAAATCTCATCAGTAAATTACCTTACAACTGGCAAATAAATACAGCGGGATCTTCAGAAATCTGTCCTCCTCATCTGACTGTCAGGGTCTTATGGAAAGCTAGCCCATAAGGTGCATTCTACTGTTGTCACTCTCAGTAGATCAAGCCATAGACTTTGGAACAGTCAGGCTGAGGAAATCAGTTTAACATGGGCTGAGGAGGCTTTAAACAGTTGCATTCTTTTTTTTTCTGCTTTTAATTGCTTTTTTTGTGTAATGGATCCGTTAATAATCCATGTTTTTATTAATTCTGAATCTTAGTTTACTTAGGCTGTCTGCAAGCCTTATCTCCTTCTGGTACTGCTGTGTATTATTTCTGAGGAATAAGATCATATTTATATGAGGAAGGCAGCATGGAGGATTCTACTTCTCCAGTCTTAATGTTCCACTACCAATAACAAGAAGAAATTACTAATAAACTAGTACAAATCAGAAACCAAGACTGTTCAGCAAGAGGTTTTCTGAAGGTTATCAAGTTTATATTTAAGTCATTCCATTTGCATACAGAAATAACCTCTTTCCCATCTGTTATATTATTGATTTACATCTTTCAGGTAGTTATCTGCAGTGGTGCACACAAACATTCATAGTTTAATATTGTCATTTTGAGCTGATTTCCTATAGCCTATTGATCATAAACAATGAAAAATTTAGGATACATTTCATCTTCTAAAAGGAGTTTGTAATAAACTTTGGAAACCAATTGTAAGTGGCTTTTACAATAAGATGCCTTTACATTCTTGTTTTTGATGCTCCATACCTCTATGACACTTGATAAATTTTACTCTGTAGACCAATAAATAGTAATTTTGAACTAGCTTAGACCTTGTTTGCTTTGTTTGGATAACCGAGTGCGTGTAATCATGCACACAGACACTCTGAGTCATAGCCTGTCAACTCAGCTGACAATAGTTGAAAATGTTTCCTCCTTATGGCTGGCTATATCTTGCCACAAGTGAAATCAGTAGGTAGTTCTAGCCCGCTCCTGGTTGGGAAATACTGTCACAGATGGTGCTAACTGGGCCCCTTCTTATATTGATCTGCATTGATAGTCTTTGGGAGGGTCTTTTCAGAAGATGATGATGCACTGGAAATAGACTGAGAGTATCAACTGTGTTTTTAAAATGCCTGTTAAGTCATCTCACTGCGTTGGTTAGTTTGAATTAGTATGTACCAAGTCCTCCATCAAAACTTGCCTACCTGCATCCAGGTGGGACTCAAGGTGGGGTTTTTGTTTTTTTGCAAAACTGGAGTTGCAGCTCAAGCTCATACAGTGAAGATAAAACCCGATGTGAGTTTCAGGCAAATGCTCTGAAAAACATTCTACCTGGCAATGAGTATGAGACTACCAAGTCAGTACCGCCTAAGTCCAACTTACTTGTCTGTTCATCTACGAAAATTGCCCCCTTCTGTTGGTGAGTACAGTAGTGTGCTTCCCCTTAAGTATAGCACAGGACAATGAAGTGTGTCAGCCTCACTTTCTGGATATGCAGTCCCTGTCAGTTCTGGGCACCATTGTATTAAAAGGCTGTCAACAGTTTGGAGGGAGTTCAGAGAACAACGAAAATTAAGAAGCTAGAACAGTGAGTGTTCTGTGTTAGGAAAGAGTAAAAGAAATATAAATAGTTTGACTGACATTCTGGCTGGCTATCCAGGAAACTTTGGTGGTAGTTACATCTGTTAGACTATGGACAAGACTTTCAATAATAAGGGAAACATTCTCTTTAAAACTATTGTCAATTAGGCTGGTCTAGCTCTGATTTTGGGTTACTTCACAGCAAAAGTACTTAGATGACTTAAGGCTGGACAGCTCACCAGGAGCTGAGACTGTTTTACTACACTGATGAACTGGTGAAGGTTTGAGTTCCTGTGGTCCTTGCCTTTCCAGTCAGTATTTCTAGTGAGAATGGGAGCAAGACTTGTTATCCCTCTGTGATGCAGAAAAAGGCAGGGGCGTTTCTTTCTTTGTAATGTCATCAACAGAGGAGGAACTTTGAGGCGGGAAAGAAGTCTCTGAAAGATTAGTGTTTGAAGAATGACCAGAAGCCTTTAAATGGGAAGGTGAAAGGTCTGTACCCTGAACACAACTGAACAGCCTGGTATTAAGGGACTGAAGGATTACTGATCCCATGCAGAGCTGGCATAATCTTTTGGATCATTTTATTCCTCTGGAAGGGGAAGACTGTTTCTTGATCTGAAACTGTTTAAGTGTGTTAGTAGTAAGGGAAACTGAGCCTGCAAAATTATAACACAGGTTCTTCTATGCCATAGTAAGATAGGGGAAAACTTGCATCTGATGTGGGGAACAGACACTTGAAGCTGGAGAGTAAGAATACTTTACACATTCCCTTTGGGAATGGTGGAAGCCCTATTAAATTGAGCCATTTTAAATTTAGATTGAATGAAGCACTTCACAATTTACTATGGGGAACAATCCAACATTGGCAAGAGAATGAACAAAATGACCTAATACTGTAAAGATTGTCTATCTCTGTTTCCTGTAGGTCTATGAAATGTCTGACTTTTGCAGGATTTGATTCCAATGTGACCACCAAGAAAACAGAATGAGGAAAGATTTCTTATTCTTGGTGTGGGTGTAGTGTTCCCATGTTTCTTTATGGCAGTCCTAATTGAAATGATCTGAAATCTTTAAACACGAAGCCTTCAGGTTTAGCTGGGGTAGGCTGCAAACTGCTGAGCTCTGCTAAACATCCTCATAGCTGCAAAAAGCACAGGGTTCTTAAGCTTTTATTTGAATAGGCTGTAGCTATTATTAAAATAACCTTCAAGTGTTGACTCAAAATCCCTTCACACTTTGCTGAAATTGTCCTGAAACTTCTGTCATTCTCACTAATGTTTCATTTTCCATCCCACATGCTGTACTTAGCATTGTGAGAATTTCTCCCTCTTCTACCTGCTGTGTATTTAAAAAAAAAAAGTTGGTGTCATTTTCCTAAAACAAATAAGTAAAGTTAAATTTTCCCTTTGATCGTTTCCTCTGTTCTTATTAAAAAGTACATTGTGTTTAAAGCTGCCTCTTGTCTATTGTTGCTTAAATGACAAGTCCACATCAGGTGGTTTTAAAGTTTGCAGTTACAAATGGAAGTGTTTTTAAGTATTTATAATAATCTTTGTTTAAATTGTGTAGAAGCAAGGTAAGAGGCACAGAAAACAGTGTCTTACTAAAGAGAGTGTTTCTGTGTAAGGACATTTTCTTATCCAGGACTGAGTCTTTTTTTTTTTCCTCCAGCATATGAAATATTTACTTGTTAGGCAGTATCAGGAATACACATTTTCCATAGTGCTATACCAGCCCAACCCATCAACGTGCTGGTTAATTAAGTGTGACCTAAACCAACTTGACTTGAGCTCTGCATTAAATGCACAAAACCCATTTGAGCTGACCAGCAGCAGAAGTGGTACTCAGAGAAATTGAAAAGGATTTCTCCCAAATGCTTTCTACTTACTTACAGCACTCAAGTAATGGCTGAAGATTAGCATATGACATGACAGATTACATTAAGTCATGTCTTTCCAGTGCTTTATGACAGCACTATCACATTAGCTTCTTAGCACTGGCACATCGAGGCATGCAAATGTTTTCAGACCCTCTTATTCAAATCTACAAGCTGACATGGCAGCCTTGATATGATTATTAGTCATTTGAGAGACTTTAATTCACGTCATCAGATAACAGGTTCTGCTAAAAGGTTAGAGAAACTGTCTGGTTTTAATGAAGCCCTCAAAAAAGACCCTCAAAAACCTCACTGCTCACAGAAAGCCTGATTTGACTTTATTGACAAGATCCCCCTAAGAATGAACTTGAGTTGAATAAGTAAGCAGGCATCTAGAGTGAAAAACACTGACTCCATTTAAAAATTAGACTGAAGTGGGTTGAAGTCCTATCTTCTCCCTCCCATTCTTTATTTCTGGTTTTATCCTAGCCTTAAAGACAAAGTATTATGCCTGGAAAATATTTTCAGCATGTGATGTTGAATGTGGAAAGGTGGGGCAAGGACTGATCTGATACCTCAGTGGTAGACTTCCTCTGTTACATTGAGTGGAGGGTCACTGCAGCTTACCACAAAGGGTTAACCGATGGTATCTTCTGACCAGGAACAGAGTAGCACAGTTGCAAAGTCTGTTTATCCTTTTTAGTCTGCATCTATTAATGTGACATTATATTCAATGTTATTTTGTGTTTAAATCATGGTGAATCTGTTTTTACCTTTCAATGGAAGTTCTTTCTAAATGAATTCCATATAGATCAGTGGAGGCTGGTGCAGGCTGTGGTCTCTTTTAGATGAGAGGGATGAGTGTAGTGAAAGGTGATTCTCTTCCTGAGCAGGTGGAGAGGGAAGGATCCCTTTACAGGTAAAAGGGATATTTGTTGCTAGAGCAGTGATTTGTCTTTGGAGTTGCAAAAGGCATGGGAAGATGGTGGTGATCCAAGCCAGCATTGCTCCTATGCCGAAGATTAATTTCTCTGCAATATTGATACATCTGAATTCTTAAAATCCTTTTGGCATCAGCATTGCAGTGAGATCTGCATCAGTAGAGTCTGCGTCAGTATAGTACTGCCCAGAGTACACCAGAAAGGTACTGCCTGGAGCTCATTCTGGGCCTGTCCTGGAGGCTGAATGGTCTGTTTGGTTGGACTTCTGTTACCTGTTCTTTTATCCTAGCCTAAGGAAGCCGGAGCTTGCTCGTGGAAGACTTCAAAGCATGTAGTTTAGAGATCACTTTGCTTAATGCTTCAGACTTTCTCTAGAGAGCTTTGCTTGGTTTGCATCTCAGTAATATGCTAACTTGCAAAGTGGTAGAGAAATGTATTTGTGTTGACAGATGTAGTGTATTTAAGCTAATTGTTGCAGTTAACTGTAACTTGTTCCTTTTTTTTTTTTTTGAAACGCTAATTCAGAGTCCTTAGCATAGGACTCATACTGGGGTGACTAAGGTGTGCATAGTCTGAGAATGAGACTAGCAATTGACAGCAGCTGATCGACCTCAGTGTAAAAGACCTAGTTTGCGTCACCTTTCATGTTGCCTCTGAATGTCACCTTTATAGCATGCATGCTCCAGTAAATCTGTTTTTGTTCATTCTAAATATAAATGTGTTGGCTGCAAAAATGGCTATGTCCTTTATACTGTCTCTCCAAGTCCCCCCATCTTCATTTGCCTTTGCTACTCCTGCAGCTTTGTTCTCTGTGGACCTCTCAGTTCTGATCAACCTACTCTGCTTTTTCTGTGGTTTTCCAGTCTACCAGCCCTTTCTTGTCTTAGCAAAATGGGCTGTTGTAAATGCCACCAGTCTAATTTGGAGGTACTTCATTCCTAAGGGTAAATGACAGCACAAGCAACAAGGCTGTGGAGCACCAGCTCCTTTGTTACTGCTCCTGCCCTCATTCTCGAGACCTCTGTCCTTAATCATAACTGTACAAGACTCTTCTTGCAATCTGCCATCAATATGGACTAACCTTCTTGTGTGTCTGCTTCACTGAGTCTCCATCGCCTCTCAAATCTATCTTAAAATGCATCTTTCAGCCTCTTATGCTTGCTAATTTTTCTCATCGGATTTATGACCAAGTGCTTTAATTTATTAATCAGTGTCAGTGTTTCAAGCCACAGTTTGTATGAAAGCTGCTATACAGCACTGTCACTGTGTTGTTCTAACCAGATTTTTGCATGTTCCTCTGAAACACTAACAAAAATCTTCAATTATATTATTGTAGAATCATAGAATCATTTAGGTTGTAAAAGACCTCTAAGATCATCAAGTCCAGCTGTTAACCTAGCACCACAAAGTCTACTGCTAAACCATGTCCCTAAGCTCCACATCCATACATCTTCTGAAGACCTCCAGGGATGGTGACTCAACCATTTCCCTGGGCAGCCTGTTCCAATGCTTCACAACCCTTTCACTGAAGAAATTTTTCCTAATATCCAACCTAAACCTCCCCTGGTGCAACTTGAGGCCATTTCCTCTCATCTTATTGCTTGTTTATTCGGAGATGAGACAGACCCCCCACGTTGCTACAACCTCCTTTGAGGTAGTTGTAGAGAGCAATAAGGTCTCCCCTGCACCTCCCTTTCTCCATGCTAAAGAACCTCAGCTGCTCCTCATAAGACTTGTTCTCTAGACCCTTCACCAGCTTCATTGCCCTTCTTTGGACACGCTGCAGCACCTCAGTATCTTTCTTGTAGTGAGGGGCCCCAAACTGAACACAGTATTTGAGGTGTGGTCTCACCAGAGCCGAGTACAGGGGGACAACCACTTCCCTAGTCCTGCTGGCCGCACTATTTCTGATGCCAGCCAGGATGCTGTTGGCCTTCTTGGCCACCTGAGCACACTACTGGCTCATTCAGCTGGCATTGTTGTCATTGCTCATAAATTAATTTAAAAGATGAAAAAAAAAAAAAATTAGACTTCAATCTTGTGAACTCTTTCACACATGAGTTCTTCCACTAAGCTTGAAAGATTTAGGGTTGCTTGTTTATGGAATACTCTGGTAAATGAAGACAGGGTTTAGAACAGCTCTCAGGCGCATCATTGCCACTTCCTACCATTGGCAAGAATAAAGAGATACTACAATTGTGTCCTAACAATTTTGTAACAGGTTATGAAGTTGCAAGCCAAATTAGGTAAAACAAAGGATAAATACTCATATGTATGTCAATAGTATATATTAGCAAAGATGAATATATAATTGCTGCGAGTCTTCATAGCATAGGGCAAATCACCCCCAAAAGTGATTCCTGTGGGACTTGGCATGGACCAGTCTGGCTGAAAGCTGTTTCTGTTAAGTCATCAATTGCTTCACTATGGTTGGGTACTTCCTGTAAAAAGGAAGTTTTATATGTCTTTCTCTGGCAGCTTTACTGGCAGAAGAAACCATAATCCATTACTGCACCCTGTGGCACTGGGTGTTGAGAACCTCTCCCTTATATCTGGCACCACCATCCCTCTGTTAGTGGATGTGATGGTGTCAACACAAGCCTTCAGTCTGCAGTCTGGTACAATCCCAAACCCAGAAGGGCTTACTTCATAGGTTGATTCCTGCAGAAAAGGGAAATAGCAGGAAATGGCTTCCAAACCAGTCTTTCCACTTGCTGTCCCTTCAGCTGAGTCCCAGGAGGGTTTAGCGTAGCTGCTGACTGTATTAGGATGTTTGACCTGCCTGCACCTCTACTGTAGGTGTGTTCCTGATCCTTGTTTGCTTGCTCTGAAATGCATCCAGGAGTAGACTGGACAGAAGACAGGGATTAGAGAAACACAAATGATTTTAACAGCCCTGCTGAGTCTCTGAAATTTTTCATGTAGTTCTGTGCTTGCAGTTATTTCTATCTTGTAGTTTAATACAAGCTAGAAAATCCATACTCCTTTGTTCCCCTCTGCCTATTTCTTTTGCAAGGAATGCATGTTAATAAAGAATCTATACCCCACCTTCCATTACTTCCAGCCTTCTGCCGTATTCATATTCTTTTACACAGGTTATGAACAGTTCCACTGTCTCAAAATTATTTTAAATGTAACTTAGGCTAGAATGCTGGAGACTGACAAATGCCAGTGAGTTGAGAGGGTTTGTTCACCAGAGGCTGCAATCTCTTGCGACAGCTAACTACAGCTCTAATCTTCATTTGCACTCTCGCAGTCCTGTAACAGATTGCATTTCTCGCACCCTTTCTCTTTCTCTCTCTCTCTCTCTCTGTTATTAATTCTTCACCTTTAAAAAGATTAATACCTTTCAAGAAATGGACTTGTGTGCTGATTCAACTATTCTGAGTGCTAATATATGGAGCCCACAGCACTGAGAACAGCAGTTTGATATCTACTACCTGATGGACCTTGATGTACAGCCACTGTTATCTCAAGTTTTCATGGTTTGTGAGGCTTAGCACTTAACATACTTCTGTGCAAAGGTGCTGCTAGTGGGAATGAAGCAATTGCTTTAGAAGTTAAGAGAACTACAGGATAGTTTTAGATTAATCCTACCTGCTAATCATACATTTCAGCATTGAAGGGCTGACCTCAGTACCTGGATTTCTTGTCAACAAAGAAGCTTTCAGTTGACCTACCTGGGGATCAACACAAATACAAGGTGTGATAAAAGGGAATGGCTGAGCTAAGCGACAGAAATAGCAGGAATCACTTAAATTTGGCCTCTGCCAGAACAGATGATGACGTTGACTTCACAAGTTATCAGCTCTTTTTCTCATTACATTATGCTATTGCCGATATCGAAGAAGTAGAAGTATTTCAAGTTGTCTGCCACTTGAAGTCTTCCAGGGATGAATTAGATACAAAAACAAACAAAAAAACCTCCATCTTTAATGCTGGCATTCAAATATCTTCTAGCAGTCATGAAAGTAATAATTGTCATTATTACTGATACCTGAAGTTGTATAAAAACTTTTTTGATTTAAAGCAAAGCAAAACAAACAAACAAAAAACCCCTGTTAATTACTTGTGCTGTTATTGATCACTTTCATGCCTTGAGTGGTCTTATGTTCTTCAGGCATTTTGGTTTCTTATTACTTAATTCTGTTCAGTATCATAACTTTTAAAATTTCTAGTTGGCATTTCAGGAAGTGACTTACTAGCACAGGACAATTCCAGGAGCATTTTAAGGGACTGCAAAGAGAATCCAAACTGATGTAATTGCAGAGAGATTACCTTTTCTCCTTTAGCATGTTCCATCTCTTTGTCATCCCAGACTGTCTTGCCACATGCATTTTTCTCTCCTTTTAGTCTAACTGTTCTTCATACATCAGTTCTGAGGCCTTATAGGAATTAGGACAGAAAAAGACTTTCAACTACATCTCACCAGATATGGACAGATAGATGTGTTTTAACTAGCTGACCTTAAAATGGTAAGTATTTCTATACCACCCGGTTCCATGCTCTTTAAGGTTACTTGAGATTTAAACAAGCTGCTCTGAGCATATTGGACTCACTGAGCAGTGGATGATCATGGGTTATGTATTTCTGACATTGGATTGCCTCAGATATCCCAACCAACACTGCATTCTGAAGTATAAACATACTATGTACTTCAGATTGCATCGGATTTATTTTAAACATGAATTTGCTGGTGGATGTGGTGCCTAAACTGCTCTTTAACTGTCACTCTGAAACATATATTTAAATCCTAGGCTTTATATGACTGGATTTGATTTAGCACTTGGTCTTAAACCACAGTTCAATTTTAAAGTGAGCCAGTAACAGGGTTTTCTTCACAGTTACAGAGGATCTTACAATGAAGTTGATTTGACAAATATTGTTGACTTTATTTTTATAGCATGAAACCTTACCCTGTTGTCACTGAAGATAAGGGTATCCATTGATTTTACATGAAGAGTGGAAGCAGCCCTATGGCCAACAGGGCTTTAAGACACTGTTTAGCAGAAATAATCCCTTGGGCAGGTGGCGTTGTCCAAAATACTCTTGGCAAAAGGAACCGATTTAGAAAGCATTTCAACTTCCATTTTTTCTTAGTGATGTAGTTTGATATATTTGATAAATGGTTATCCTATTACTTGAGGTTTATATGACCCAGAGTTGAAATTAGCTGTAGACCTTAGAAATAAACCAATATTGATACATCTCCAGAGAGAATATATTGCCTTATTAATATCTGGCATTTGTATTTTGCATGCCTGTGACTATATCAGTGTGTGTATATATGACCATACAGTGCATATAATTACGCACATGTAAAAGCTATACTTCTGGTCTGTTGGGAAGATATCATCTTAAGGTCAGTAGAGGGGGTACTTACCTTTACAAGGCACTTGTCCATGCCTGTACTTTACTATGTCTTCTAGCATCTCTGGAAAGCACTTGTCTTCAACACTCTGCCTTGCTATGCTGCCTGTGTGGTAAAGATTTCAAAAGAAATTACTATGTGATGGTAGGAAGTTCATTCTGCTCTGCGTGGGTCCTGGTATGGAAACAGTATAAAGTTTATCTGAGACAATCGGATCTATTTTAAAGGATATGCAAGTCAGAAAAAGTATTTTATGCACTTTAATATATATAAATACTTTGGATGCAACTTTTTTCTGTCATCCAATTCATCATCCACTAAGGAGAGGGCCGGATTCTCACCCACTTTTTTTTTTGCTTGGTGTACATCTGAAGCCAGCAGGCAGGAAAGGCTTCTGGTAATGTCTTCGTGCAGTTGTAGGGAGCCTGAGCAGTAGGGCTGGCAATGAGGATGCATCATGGGTGTCACCATCCATGCACATGCTCTGACCTAGGTTTCCGCACTTCAGGGGTGGTGTGGCTGGTGGGACTTCTGAGAGCAGAGTAGTGCAGCCAGGGCTGGTCTCTGCTCTCCTGGGACCACCTCACAGGGAGTGATGGGATGGATGAAAGCAAGGGGAGCTGGGGATCAGGCTCTGCAGTCCCCAGGTGGAAGGGGAGAAGCCTTGTGCCTCTCAAGAAGCCAGCTGCCCTCCTGCAGGGCAAGAAGCGAGTGTTCCTGAGAGTGGTTGTGCACCCTGGTTTACTGTCCAGGACAGCAAGGAGGAGTGGCTTTTATCCCCCATTCTATGTGAAACCCCCCCCATGCTGTTCCTTCCCTTTAGCCAGGAAGGGTTTGTGTCTTGTCTAACAGGAAACTATTACATCCTATGGCTAGGTATATCTGGAACTCTAGTGCTTATTGTGCATCTTCCAGCTGCTTTCATCTGAAGGGACAGCTCACGGCCTTGCAAGCCAGCAGGCCAACTTCAGTCTGACATTGAGCCTTTTTTCATGGCTGTCCAAGAACAGGAAAAAAACTCTGTTCAGAGATGTGACAATAGTAAAGATACAAAGGAGAGGTCACTGCTTTCTAGCATTACTGAAGGACCTCTATAGGGATTGAAATAAATGTTATCCACAGAGCTGGTTTTTCTCCACATTTTACTGTGCAGCTTCTGCCTAAGACCCTGTGTTGCTTGCTTTTTAACGCAGATGTAAGGATGCAGTACGTGAATCCCACCAGTCTCTGTTGTGCTTAGTTCAGCTGAGGTTCCAGGAAGGCTGAGAGCTTATGGAAGATATTGCTTGCAAAGTAGAAAGAACTGGCACACAAGTGATTGGCTTAATGAGGTGCCCAGCTCCATTCCATCAGCTGTATGGTAGATCACAGCTTCTCAGGCTGCTGCGGAATGGCAGCAGTGAGACTGTGGGATAAAAATGTGGTGTTCTAGATAATAGCTCCATGATAACAATTGGGAAATCCTAACTGGTTAATGGCACCTAACAGCCTATCTTCTATCAGATAAACTGATATGTAAAAAATTAACTGTCTTTCCTGCTTGTTTTTGGTTTGTGTATCACACATAGGTTAGTGGCTCTATTTCCTTTTTGCTTTATTAAGCCTTATTTTCTGATTTTTATATAAGAGCATAAATGTAATGTTTTAACTTGAAATGTTTATTAAAGAAAATATTTTTTTCCTATTCTAAAGATTGTATAAAGGGCGTGGTTTAAAAAGAAGCTGAAATTGAGTGAAACTACCTAATGGAAGGAGATTCCTCATAACAGGCAGTCGCTGTGGAAATCCTTGTCTCATGAATTTGTAAATGCTAAAATTTTATACCAGTTTAAAAATGATAGGGGTAGATCACAAGAAAAAAATCCATCAGGGGATATTGTAGACAACAGCAGGATTGCTGGTGTCTCTGCTAGAAGAATATTCTGGAGAAACATCACTACGTGCTTATCTCTATGCCTGTGTTTTTCAGTGTCTGGTGGGCATTGTCAGAGATGAGATACTTGGCTAGATGGATCTCTTATCAGACATGGTTCTATTAAATACTGCAAGAAGAAGGAAGTCTGGGGAAACAACCTTGTTTATTAAAATATTTAATGACTTCTTTATTCTTGTCCTCAACACTGGAATGACAGTAAGATAGACTCCCATATCTGCGAGGGTATGTCTGTCCACAGGGTTCTTGGAAATTCTGAGTTATGATTGTATTAGCAATGTGTCTTTTGGAGTTGATAAATTGTATTCATTCCCTAAGAAAGAAGGTGTTGCTAGTATGGATAGATTTATTGCTTTATTTCAATAGCAGCCATGAGCAAGAGAGCTATTAGGGCTCTATTGTTAGACAATGGATAACAATTTTTGTTAAAATTAAGCAGGCATAGTCAGTATGGTCATCTAACAACAGGGCCACTTGTTCACATCTAAGGAACTACTGGTTTAACTGTATTCCATTCCTTTCCAGGCATGATGTCATGGTGAAATTTGAAGGAGACACTCGTAACCTCTGGGAGAGAAAGAAGAAATAAAGGTTAATCCACTGCTGCACAGAGAGTCCTAAACACAGTTGTACAGCACTGCTGATAAATGACCAAAACAGCATCCTGTCAGGTAGGTGCACTTCTTGATTAGAGGAAATACTCCAAAGGAGAAATGGTCCTTGTCCATTTACTTCAGACAGAAGATACCTCCTATGACCTTCAGCTGTAGATCTTTCTCATGTTTGTGATCCCAGGGAGAAATAGATATTAGAGACAAGCTTATGGGGAACCAGCAAATAGCTGTAATCTGATCTTATTTAGGAAGAGGGCTGTAGAAGAGGGAGAAGGACTTGCTACTGGGAAAGGCTGGAAGAGCCAAATTATACCACCAAGCATTATGTGAAAGGGAACCCCTTTCTTTATTTTATCAATTCCCAAGTGCTTAGTAGTTGTACATTCACTTTAGGATAAAAATCAGAAGATTTGGGCAATATGTTTTACAAGGCGTGTTAGAACCTGACAAAAAGGTTGGCCTCTAGCACAGCGTGTTGCCAGCTGAAAGAAACAAGTCTGAGAAGAAGATAGGAATTACAGCTCCTTGGATAGGAGAATCTCAAAGGTTTTACAGATACCAGGTCTTGGTTGAGAAGGACCATGGAGAGACTAAGAGATTGTGTTGGCTATGAACCAGGTGCTCTGGGAGGACTAAAGTCTGAAGGATGCCTGCAAGGGCTGGCTAGAGGATGCAGTCTGTCAGCATAGCTGATAGTAGATGCCTGCTAAGTTTTAAAAACAAACAAAAAAACCACAGAGCCAATCAGTTAAATGTATTTAAAATCTGCTGTGTAACAGTTAGCATGGTTTAATGCCTGTTTTTTAACCACAGATTTTAAACTGAGCAGGCTCTTATTACTTCTTGTCATGTTTTGCATGGTGGTTAGAAGTTTGCATTGGCACCCTCTAGATTGTAGCTGGATTCTGGATAAACAGAATGATTCTGTTTCCAAGCCAGCCAATTCCTTTAACTTAATAAATATTAGCATTCATCTTGCTTCTTCTCCTTGTGCTCCCACTAGTCTGTGTTTGCGTATGTGTAACCACCAAACACTCACTAAAATATACTCCCTCAAAAAGTGATTCAGCCTGATAATTGTGCCATGAAGCATATATCTGAACACTCGCACAGAAAAGTGAACAATTCTAGTAAGTGATCTCGTGTATCATATACAATCAATTCTCTTCAGAAGACTTAACACACAGCAAAATGCTACCTTGCTCTGTTGAAACTCAGTGCACGTTTGTAAAAGTATCTGTGTAATGGTTTTGAGAAGTCCTTTAACATATTCACTGGAAAAATTTACAAAATTTTGGAGGAAAAGTAGTGGCATTTCCATGTGTAAATGAAAACAATTTTGAAGATTTGTAAATTTTCAAAACTATAAACTTTTCAATCCATTCCATTCATAAGTATATACAATTTGTGTGAGCAGCCTATGATTTGTATGAGAAACTTGGCTGTAATGATGCTGGTAGTTTTTCCTAAGATAGTTTATTTAGTGATCATTTGAGCCTGAAGACATGACAAATCTCTGAAGAAGGTTAAGAAATGTATTAAGTTTCTAGTAGGTAGTTCTTCAGAAATTCTGTCCATTCATGGTGCATAGCATATAGCATAGTGCTCAAGCTTGGCTTAAGGCTCCAAGCAATTTATAAAACAAAGTTTGACTGTAAATGTTACTGTAGTTTTATAGTTCTGTTTTTGTAGGAATGTTGACTTGCCAATCCATTTTATACATGCTTCTGTACCCACAGGTGTAATTCACTTAAGTATATATAAAATCAATTCTATATGTGTGAGTATCTTGTAAGGTGTTTTTTATTCAATAGATATCAAAGGTTTTTATGAAGGAGGTTAAGTATGATCATTGTCTCTACGTTACAGGTAAGGAACTGAAACTAAGCAGTGCTTTGTAGATCTGCTGAAGACCTAAAAGTAGTTCTCAACACTGAGTGGTGGTTTTCTGAAAAGCTTTAGATAGTATATGACAAACCATATCTGCTGATTGTTTTTGTCCTGGTCTCTCCAAAACTTTGTTAGACGTGAGCAATTGCCCTAGCAAACTGCTGTCTGTGGAAGAGCAGATCTGTAATCTGTAAAGTGTTAGCTGGGCTGACATTACTTGGAGGTTCAGTTGGAGGTTTTGTAACTGAAGTTAGGGGCAGAAGGCAAACTCCTGTTTTTAAAGTGAAGATATTTGCATCAACTCATAGCAGAAGAGAGGTAACTGGCACTAATAAGATCATAAAAAATACAAACATTTTTAGATTCTGGACTTACTGTAAATCTTATGCCAAATGAAAACCCTGTACTGCATTTTGCTTGTTTGCTGAACAATATATATGTTGCCCAATAACGTATAGACTGTAAGTGTATAGATCTATGTGTATAGATGTAAATGTGTGTATAAATATAATGTGCGTCCATGTATGTACTTTATATTTTATGATCCATCCTTTCCTTTCTCTCTCTGTAGCAAATCTTAATCCACATTTTCACTATTTTCTCTTCCTGGGCTTCAGTTTTAAAGCAACCCTTATGGCCATGGGTTTTGCTTTTACAACACTACTTATAGAGCCAACTGCAGTTAAGTCATGTTTATATGAAAAGCCTAATTGAGACTAGCAAAAAAAATTCCTCATTACTTTTCTTAAATAATGAAAAATGAAAGAAAGTTTTGTTTCTGTGTGACGACTGTGGAGCTGTAGAACCTGCAGCCTCCATGGTGATAAGATTAAAAATCTGCGCATTTTATCTGCCCTTCACAACAGTTGCAGTTTGTTCTGGTGACATCCCATCTGGGAGTTACAAGTTAGTATATTCCTATTTGTAAGTAGCCAGTACCTTTCACACAGGCATGTATAGATTTTTGGGCTGGACTGCTAAACCAGGTCTCAAGACAGCATCCACAAGGTAGGGGGGAATGACTGTTCTAAGTCACCTTTTTTCACCTGTCTTGAACTTGATCCACACCTATTTGAATCACTACTTGTTAAGCTGAGATCAACAGGTAAAATGGTATTCACAGAAAATGTTCTGCCAGCCTGTGATTTCTGGAATACAAACCCTTGCCCAGATTCACAGCCCTGAAGAATGTAAGAGAGGTTGGTTTGGAGGTAGTAAAACTTTCAAACTCTTGGCTGTTGTGAGGAAATTTCCCTTTCCCGCTGTGGCTGTTTTCTAGCTACTCTATGTTGCTCCAGCCAGCTGAAAAGCAGTGTGCAATATTGTGTATTAGAGTACATTATGCTCTTGAGAAAGTTATCTTCAAGCTGAAATCCAAAACAATGGGACATTCTAAAATGTAGTCATGAGGTTTATGTGCACAAATCTTCATAACAAACAGCAAATGGGGAAATTAGTCATAGAAATCCCATTTACCAATAACAGAGTTTGTGCCTGTAAACTGCTGAGCACCACATTGAATATGGCCAATGTAATAAAAAGGGAGTAATTGGATTGGATAGAAAAACTGATTACCAATGTTTCCAGTAAACTTTTGTAAGGAATGTTTGTGCTCGTGTTCAGTGTATACTCAGGATGTTCTGGTATTGTACAGTCCCATTTCTGTGAAACTTACAGTCAACTGGGTCTGGCTCTTCTGTATCTTCATTCAGAACACACAACAAGTAGAATAAGAGCATTGCAGTGACACAAAGCATGAGGACACTTCAAAAGTCTGGCAGGTCATCTTTAGTAATTGATTGTAATTATAGCCATTTTTGCTGAACTTAAGCTTGTGGTTGATTTTGCCATCATTTTCATGAGCTTCACAGGGGAAGAAGGTATGGTAGGAAGGCTAGGTACAGGTAAATAGAAAAGACAGGTTGCTTCCCTTGGATCAGTGTTCTCTGTGTATTTTACTAAGTATTACTTATTTTAGTATCAAGGATTTGTTAATGTGATTCTGAGGATAATCAGTCTGGGTAGAAGTTAATAATAGAAAAGATTTTTAAATGTCAAGTTGTATTTATAGATTGTGTAATTGACAGTGTCCCTTAAATCGACAAGTTAGGATGATCTTATTTTCAATAATCTTTTATGTTTAAGGCATTTCTGTAATGGTTTGAGTTGTGGTTTAAAAATAGAAAGCCTATGCATGTGCTTCTGCTTGCTAGGGTACTGCAAACTTGATTTCTGAGGTTGCTGACAGCTTCTGAAAGATTTAGGAACTGTCAGCAGGAAACATTCCCATAGAATCTGTACTGTGAACTTTTTCTGGAAAAACAGCATCATTTAGCAGGTAATATATCTGCAATAAAAGTACAGTTATGCAATAATGTCTCATTAATATGGCAAATCATAACATGGTCTTTTCTATTCAATTTAAAAAGGAACTTGTGGAAAGAATAAGTTCCTACTCTCCTACTCAGCTAGTTGGTTAACTTGGTTATTTTTGTATATTGTTGGTTTTTAAACTTTAAAATAGCTATTTGATTTGTATGGGAGATAATATTTAGTATGACATTTTATTTCTGAATAAACACATTTCCATTTGGCTTTAAATTAATACAATAGGAGCTCCCCCCCGCCTTTTTTTGAATATGCTAGAATACTGCTGGAGTACTTTGTTTGGTATGTAACTGCTAATTTATCCTTTGTCTTTACAATCTTGTCAGTGCCTCATTTCTTTCTTAGTTTTTCTAATCTAAAATAATCCCAGTGAAATCCTTTGATTGTCTGTTTGGACCTGATCCACTTCTAAAGCATGAGTGTAATGGGCTTTATGGCACTTACTTGGAAGTAATTTATCCAACGGAGTGAATATAGATACTTGTTTTAATAAGAATATGCTTTATGGTAAGTGGGGACAGCTATTTAATTAGCCAAAGGGAAAGCAGTTCATGATACAATCTGTTCCAATCATCTTGGACATTAAACAAAAAGTCAGACCAAGTTATTTATGTACATTCACTTTATTTGCAGTTGCTTTGTGTAACCTCTTGGTAGAACTTTACAGCATTATCTGGATAAAAGGGGGGGGAATAAGGGGATGTATATTTCTTAAAACAAGCAAAATAAACAGTTCTTTTTCTTCTATTGCCTTGAGCTGTCTATTGCATGGATAAATGTATTTCTGAAGCATAAGGATTCCCATGCAGTGCTGTAGAAGCTGTTAGGGTTTTAGGAGGGATTACAGCAGCATTTGGAAACTATAAGGAGATGTGTTCCCTTCAGTTCTTCTGACTGTATTGAGTACTGGACATTTACATGATTCCTTCTGTGTTATATTTTGCTATTAGTAGGAAATGCAGCTTTAAACCTATTAACAGCAAAGCAAAGAAGGAAAAGTCTGCAGACTTTAAAGCATTCTTTATTTATGAGTATTAAATGCTTTGTTGTCAAAATCTGCTAACTACGATGCTTCATTTTCCTGCAAAATTGTCTTTGTTTAAAGGACAATACAAAAGCAATTTAATTTAAAAGCTCCAAGGGACTCCAGGGGTCTTTGGATCATGCCTCAAGGAAGGAAGGATGTCTTGTTTATCCAAATGAAGTTGGAGCTGTTGCAAACACAGGGCACTGAATGGTCTCAAAGTGCTTTCCTTAACATTTTCAGTGGCTATAGTACATATTTTCAATCAGTAAATTTTTTCCTCGACCATTTTGTTTGTAGAAAATTCTCCAAAGTCAATTCTCCAGACCTGCTCAAGCAGGTCACCAGGATGTCCTGAATAACTGATTTCATATGCAATTTGTCAGGTCACAGGAGCCTATCCAGCCTTGTTTTGTAGTAAAGTCTTCATTGTGCTGAACAGCCACAGTATTTTCTCAGCATTATGATAACATACACAGATATCAAGCGTACTCATTCACAAAGAATGCCTGTAGCAATAGGAGTGAAGTCCCATGGCCAAGTTTATTTTGTGCAAAGAAAAATAGCAAAATTAAGGAAGAGCTTTTCTTATGGCTCCAGTTTCCGACCTCGTCTACAATAAGCTGGAAGAGTTTTTGATATAAGACAGCGGGTAGTGTGTGCTGCTGGTTTCCCTCCTCCTCACAAATATGTATCACCAGCTGGTTTATGTGACCCTGCTTGTTCCTGTGAAGTCAATGGTAAAACTGGGATATTAAGAAAATATGGCCCATGTACAAACACAAGTCATGACATACACTGGAAGCCACTTAAAGTCAAAAGGCTCATGGCTTTTTTGTTGTCGATGCTAGAAGTCAGAGATGAGCAACTATTGGTTGTTGTATGGGTATCCTGAACAGATCATGTTATTCAGCCACATGATGCAAATAAAAGCTTAAAAGCATGGTGAAGGGGAGAGATGTTTTATTTGGGTGACATTATAATGCATGTCCAAACTAAATAGTTCTGGCAAACCAGCAGTAGGTTACTCACCAGTATCAGACTTGTTGCTGTGTCCCGTCTGAGCACAATAATAGCCCAAGCTCTGTTCAAAATTACATTTTAAAATTAAAGCAAAAAATTAAAACAGCTATTTGTTATATACAAATGGTAGCTGTCCCAAAACCCGGAGGAAAATGTGTCTGAACTTCCTAAGGTCTGTTTTCTGGAAGGTGCTTATTGCCTCCTAAGGGATGCTAAATGCTCTCAAATCCCATTGAATTCAATGAACTCCAATTGATGCATTTCAGTGAATTCCCAATGAAGTCAGCCCTCAGCACTACAGATTCAAGGGCTCTCAGCAGTATTCAGGATCGTGCCCTACATGGACAAGCAAAACAATGTTAGTACAGTGCCCTGGTTGACAACCAGGGAGGTTAATAAATCAAGAACATCAATTAGGAATTGCATAGCTGCACTGCTCATTTATACCCTCGTTCTTTGGAGACAGATACATCTTTAACTTTGTGCACTGTGTTTAGTCCCATTCATTTAGATAGGGAACTATATTGTTCAACTGAATGTGCACCTAACTCCTTGTAGGGCTAATGCAAGAGGGGTTTAATTGCAACAGATATGAGAGCAGGGATGGGACAGTTGACAAGCTGTGTGCTGTTCTGCTATCAGCCAGACAGTTGAGTTTCCTCTGGAGCTGCTCCTCCACTTCTGCTGTTAACAGCTTGGAGCCCATTTCGTGGACTCCAATGGTTCAGGTGCTACTGCAGAGGCAGTTTAGCCATGTGTGCAGGGGGTTAGAGGACATAAACAAGCATGTGATAACCTCAGTGTTAACCCTGGGGTTAAAAGTGCCCTCGCTTTGCAGAGCTCCAAGATTGAACAATGTTTTCAGGATAGATTTGAACACTAACCCTTAAAAATAATACAGCAAACAGTTCTTAGCACATTTTTATATATTTGTATTTATATATAAGCACCTATCACCATATTGATAAACATTCTTTGGAACAACTGTGATGGCAGGGGTAAGAACAGAAGATGGCCTTTTAGTACTGTTCTGGACCTTTTGGGACTGTCTTCCCCATACTGGCAAATTTAGCTTTTCAACTTCCCTTTGAAGTTGATCATTACATGATATTGGCATTGCTTATCTGTCACTGACATGCAACTGCCTTTACAGTGAAATGCAGTAGCCATTTCAAAGTGATATTGTAACACTTATGAGAAAGGACAGGCATACTTTAATGACCACAGATCATGAGATCCTTAGATTTAGATCTCACACAAAAGACTTTCAGATCTCCTAACACCTGGATCCAATACTGAATCAGAAGGAAGAACATTATCTATGGCATCACTAAGCTGTTCCTGCAGTGTTAAGCTTGCTTGGAGGTCTCCCTTCCAAATACTAACCAGCTCAACCTGCCTTAGCGTTTAAGATCACAGCACAAGGTGGTATGGCTGCAGGCCATAACTCTAATGAAAACCTGGTACAGTGGGTAGATTGTTCCTGGATCTCATTATAGGCAATTGTTCCACTACTTCTGCTGTTTTTAATTCCTAAACATAATATTTACCTCTGAGCATTCAAAGTTATTTTGAACTTTATCTTGACAAATCGCTAAGGGGTCTATTCTTCTTTCAATGCATGCATTTTAACTCTCATTAATGTTCATATGAGTTATGCGCAGAGCTCAGCTCCAGCAGGTTTTTCCAGCAGGCCCTGAGTCTCAGCCCTTATATGGTGTTTCAAAGTTTCTTGTGCTTCTGAACAAACACAAAATTCTTCTGCCTGAATGGAGCAGAACAGTGCTTCCTCCCACCCTCCACTGTGACCTTCTGGTCTGCTACACAGATGAGGCCTGCACTGCAGCAGTAGGCACTGTGCCCCCTTTTCTTTTCCCATTTCCAGCCGTGCTTACGTATATGTACTGGGAATCCTAAGGGCCTGCCTGATTTAGAAAAGAACTCATTCAGGCTCAGCATACAGAAACCTTGTGCAAGCTTTTACTGTAGGGAGACTCTGGGTGTATTTTGTACTGAATCAGGCTCTAAATTACGCCTGACGTTCAGTGAACTGGAAAGGAAAACAAGCTTGGGTATGTTGCACACCATTTTGACGTTCTGTGAGCTCTCTGCCAGTCTTTCAATTATACTTCCTGACGATGCTTTTGCTTTTTTCTTCATAGTCTTGACAAAGTGTTATGTATTTTGTACTGAGCCTGTGATATCTAGAAACCAACAAACCCTAAAGGAATTAATTTTTAGACACAGGGACCTAAAGGTTTAAGAGGATGAGTGACTCGGTGTTGTTCATACTGTATTAGCTACTGTAGCAGGAGTTGAGAGACTTAGCATAAAGGTCTTGGGAAATTATGATTTCTTGGGGCTTCTGCACCAACACTTTGATACAATGCAGGTTACCTTATGAAGCACTGACTAAAGCAATCTCAAAGAAAATGCTGGAAATAGAAGGGCCTATTTTGAAACTTAAAAATGCCTCTGCAGGGCAAGGTGCGTTCTCCTCTGCCTGGTGAAAGGAAAATAAATCTCTCCCTAATAGGGAAGAGCTGCAGAAAACAGACCTTGAAATACCAATGTCTGCATTACAGAGATCTCTGGATACTGTCATGAAATAGCCAAATAAGTCGCTTCTAATAGTGCAGGTAGAGTTGGCCAGGAAACCGAATTTCCATTCTGCCATAGGTTTTAGTGTTTTCTTTGAGGTTGGAGGAAGGAAGAAGGGAGAATTATCCCCCGTTTTTGACAAAAGCCAAAACCGCAGGAAACACGGTATATCCGAAATGAACTGTGCTGCAGGGAGCACTCAGCTGACAGACAGAGGCCAACATAATTTTGGTCAGTTTTACTGCTGTGAGTTGCAGAGAAGAGTCAAAGCGGAGAGAATTCTGTAGATTCCAGGGCCTAGAGTCCATGTACAGCCTGTCCTGAGACCAGGGACCCAAGCCCTCTAGACCGCTTGGCTCCTTACTTGTAGAGCAGTATGGGAGCCAGGCAGCCTACATAGATATCCGAACTGGGAATCTGAAAGCTTTGGGATTCAGTATGATGATAGATGTCATCCTGTGGATACCCACAGGCTGCAGACCCTGAAAGCCATTTTCAGGCATGTGGTAAGGGTCCATGATCCCAAAAGTTCTGGTTTGACTGAGGCTGGCAAGGCTTCCAGACAGGTAAGAATCCAGTACTGAGAACTCCAGTAGAGGGGCGTATAGCAGTCTGGGAAACTGGGCTTCCCAACAGCTCAGCAGACAGACTGGCAGGAAGGTAGAAATGCCAAGACATGCCTGACAGGATTTCATCAGATCTTGGCTGAAATAAAGACTTTGGGGAAAAATATGTAGATTTTGATGAACCAGCGTTTTCAACAAGTAAGTTTCACTGGAGAGTTCCCAATGAGCTCTGGTTTCCAGCAGCTTGAGATGGTTCAGATGTTGCTGGTTTTAGACTAGCTCTTATAAAACACAAGCAAGCAGCAATTACTAAGTGAGAAACTGTGATGAAAAGTTATCTGTTTGGGGGCATGGGTTACTAACAGAAAGCTAGTTCCTAAATAAATGCTGTGTGTATTCTCTACAGAAGGCCAAGAGTTCTAGGAATTCACCTCCTTTCTAATTCCTAGATGGAGCTGCCTGCTTGGTCTGTCAGTAAAGGAAAAAGAAAACTAAGTAACTGCAGACTCAGATGGGAAAATGCTGTTTGATGTTGTCATTTCTACTTCTTCCTAGAGGACAGAACCAACAACTTCATGATCTGTTATAGGTTCTCAATCAGAACTGCTTCTCTTGCACTCTTGTGAACTAAACGTGCTGCGTAGACCAGATGCCTTTTCTCTTATGGAGATTTCAGGTTGTCATGTGAGCAGAACCCGCTGCATTCCTAAATCTTCTCCTAATTCTCTTTAGTTTTGGGACTGAAATGGCTGTGACAGAGCCTGCCACTACTAGTTGTTTTACTAGGGCTGCTTTTTGGGTTTGTTTCAGCCTGTTAATACTTCAGCCTCTCTTATGTTTGTTCCCCACTGTCTAGTTTCCTCTCTCAAGGTGCTTCTTGTCCTAAGCCCTTGTTTGGGTTCCCTGAGGGCTTCCCCATTTCCTGTGTGTCTCACCAAATTGTGCAGTGATGCAACATGGTCATCATGTTCCTACTGGTTCCAGGAGCAGCCTCTTTCTCAACCTCAGACTAACTTTCACTGTTGTATGAGAAAGGCATTCTTAGTAAATATGTCTGATGTTGTACCAGAAACTCCCATCGTTTACCAGTCCTAATATCTAACGTTAAACAAATGCGCTAATCCAAAACCTTGCAGACACAGTCCAATATAGCAGTCACACATTATAAGCTTTCATGCTTAAGAAAACTAAATAGAAAAGTAAGAGCTAACAACTGTATCTGGATAGTAGCCACCATACTGCTATTATTAATGTACTATTTGTTTTTATTTTTCTATTCTTTGCATAGTTTTTCACTGAGATGGTACGCTGAACTGTGCTCTCACCAGTGGTGAGAGCAGCTTTGGTGCTCTCAAATGACAGTTTGTTTTTTCTTAGAAGGAACAATAACCAAGCCTATATTTTCACTAACTGAGGGCACAAGTGATCTTTACAGTTGCTGCAGTATCTTTGTTTTAAAATAGTGAGTTCATTAGAGGTGGTGGACTCTGCTTCCATTGGAATGGTTAACAAGCTGCAACACAGAACATTTCTACATGCCTTTCCACCCCCTCAGAGACTGCCTTAGTCATCTGCACAGTTATAGCCCGTAAGAAAGACAGATTGTTTGCTGAAATGTGAAAGAATTTTACCATTCTGTAGTGTTGGAATTAGTGTATTATTATTATTATTGGATTCCAGGACTTTATTACTTTGATGTCTTAATTTTGACTACAGTTCTTAAAAAAGCAAATCTGTGAAAGAATTTCTGGCTTAATATATAAACATAAAACATATTTAAAGGCAGTATGGTGGAAACATGCTTGATTGAGAGCTGTGGGTATTAATATAACTAATTGAAGCTAAATTTACTTCAGTACCCTGTATTTACTGAGACAACTTGAACTAAGCAATGATTATATGGTCTTACACTGGAAGGAAAACAATTGCCCATTGTATATCTTCGTGTCAGATGTGTGTTAGGTTGCTCGATGTGTGCAGTGTCATTTTACCACTCTGAAACAGCACTGAGCTGTTGTGTTTACAGTGATGCTGAGGACTAAGGGACAGCAGTGGGAAGAAGCTCTGATACTAGTAGCACTGTGTCTTCCAAAACTATGGGGCTATTAGTCAGCCTGTTCCCCTTTGTCCTGCATATGCGCTTAGGTTTTAGCCGAGCATAGTCTCCTATATATGTTTCTTCTTCTTGTTTTTGTTTGTTTGTTTTTGATTGTTTGCTACCCATTGTATTAATGGGGATCTATAGATACTACTTCTGTGCGTCTGTAGACCTAGTTCTTTTGCTGGAATCAGAATAGGAGGTATGAAAAAGTGACCTTCTGAAATGTGTTCCTCCTGTGTGTGCCCCAGTGGCAACAGAAAGGATTTGCATTGCTTGCCTGATGTTTTCTGTTCCTCACCTTGAAAGAAAGGGAAGTAGCATGGTCTGTATCCTCTGCGATCACAGCCTTTTCTAAACACTTTGGTATGTTATTGTAACTTGCCTTTTCCGTCTTAAAAGTCTCTTCTGTACTACATTATAAATACCAATAAAATGCTAGTAGGAAAAAAACACATAAAATGCATGTTATTTGTTTTAGAAGTCTATAAGATACAGTGAGTGTAGGAGGCTGGAATTTTTTACAAGGGGGAGTATTATTTTCACTTTTTAATTTCACATTGACCAATATTTTTACTTTGGGTAAAATAAAAACATACATTTTCCTGAGCTTTTACCAAGATAAATTTTCTGAACATTAGGCATTCCAGGATATACAGCCAACTCCTCCTGAGAGGCCAACGGATAGAGCCATTTGCTTTGGGATATGGTTTTCTCCCTCTCTCATCTGTCAGCTTTTGCTTGTGGCAGCAATGCAAAGGATCGTCGACAAAGCACGTCAAAGCTTTAAAAGGCGTTGGTCCCAACCACCTTTGCACCTTTTCTGTCCTGTGATGGCTTGGGTCAAGAATTGTGGCCAGGAGGAGAGACTGACCTTTTCTTTCTTGGTATGCTGGGGAAAAGGGACAGCAAAACAACTGTTTGGGGTGCAATTGTTGCATGTGTCCTGGGGTGGCAGAGACAACAAGGCGCTGTGATAAGGTGAAGAGCAGAGGAGTGGAAAGTCAGCTGATCAGCTTTGTCACCTCTTTCCATTCCTGGCAATGACTCACTGTAACCATGTTAAATGAGATCATCTGCTACATCTCCTCCAAGCTCTATTATTAATACATCTCATAACCAGCCAGTCACCATTCGTTGTTCCCCAGTGTTCTCAGATGCTTCTCTTTTATTTTGCCAGAAGTATATGAGCCATTCACAGAGCGCTGGGCATGGCCAAGGGGCTGACTGTCTTGTGAAGATGGTGGCTGGTGTGCCTTCTGAGTCCCAGTGCGATCTTTGAACAGTGCATTTATGAATGGGATATATTCCTGTACATAAAACAAAAACAAAACAACAACAACAAAAACCACTTCAATTTGTACCTCAACTTACATATTTAAAAGTTATGAATACATCTGTTTCAAGTATATTACTGTGCACCAATTGGAAGACACTATAGGGAAAAATTCTGTCTTCTTTTGGAATTTTGAAGGCAACAGTTGCTCAGCCTTGCAATTCTCACACTTAAAGATGTAAACGAAAAATCCTTTTAATGAAACAGGTTGGTTTTTTTTATTGCTATTAATGTACAGTTATACCACATGCATAGACAGTCCTTCACCCAAAGACATCTCAGTGTCCTAGAAAAACACATCATAGTGAGGTGGTGAGCATTCCCACTCTAAGACATGTGCATCCTTGTGCCCCTTATACATAGAAATTTGCACTGCAAAATTGTTTAAAAACTTTATCAATCTGAATAAAGACTAAGGCAGGAGTTGAGCCATCTGGTTTTCATTGTAGTAACAAGGACATGCAAATAATCTCTAAACCTTCCACAGATAATCGTCAACTAGCAGTGTGATGTTCTTGGAGGACTCTTCCAGTTCTTCCCTCTTTTACCGGTAGGCATGGACCATTTTTTTGTCTAGAAGACCTGCTTTAATCTTTGTTTAAACTTCTACTGGAAAACTAAATTTTGCTGTTCTATGGAAGCAGTGATTTAAGCGTCTTACTAATTTTGCCAAAATTCATTATAACCCTTTCTTACTTGTTCATAAAAAATGATGGCTTTGTAAAATACTTTGCGACTGCCATAGCATTTGGGTCATGAAACTTCCTGGTATTACTGAAATTTGTTAGTAGTGTTGAGTAGTGCATGCCTTGTTTAATTGCAAGCTGCTCTGGAAATGTTCTTTGACTTACTCTTACAACTGCATTTCACAAACTATTCAAAGATTGAATCCCTGCAACCCAGCCCTACTGTACTGACTGTGATGTACCTGTCAACCTTCTGTGTCCTGTACAGCCAGACTTTTACATATGTCCTCCCAAGAAGGCAGATTGTAGTCAGGGAAATTCTCTATGGGTTTTTCTTAGTAATACTCCTTACCTTTGCTATAAATTCTAGTTGAACTACTTATTGATGCTGACATTGAATATATCATTGTTGGTTTCAGAGTTCGGAAATTTTGAGATAAACAGGACAGTTAATATTTTGAAGATTTTCAGTCTCCTTCTAAACTCAAGCAAATCTATCTGCATATATTTCACTTGTTTTGTATTGGGTGGGTTTTTTTGTTTGTTTTTGTTTTTATTTTATATGAAATTCTTTGAATGATAGACTTACTCATTTTTAACAAAATGTGAGACTCTGGAATGCAAATGAAAGGCCCAGATGTGCTCTCCACTTTCACTTCAGCAGTTTTTTGTATTCTCCTTTGCAAAATTTGACATTACAGCATATGGAATTTTTATACTAATTTTATAGAAAAGATTGGTGCTTTGGCAACTATTTTTCTGTTGTGAATATCAATAAATATTGCTTGGAATTTTATAGTGAAATGTGTGTTTCAAAATATTGTGGAACTCATTCTTATATTATTGTAGTTGAGGTCCTAAGGTGACTATCAGCTTTTATACCAGATCAAGTCAGTAGTGCAGTGCAAACATTGAGATCTTCTATATGAGATAGCTAGGTAGATCTTCATGTGTGTGAGAAACAGAGCCTTCCTGATTGGCATAAGCATCAACATTTGCAATATTTGGAGGAGTGGACTGGTTCTTACAGCCACGATAGTACAAAGGAGGGTCTGAATTATAGTTCATGTTGCAAAATATCCACCTTCCTCATTGTAAGCACTGTGAATGTATCATTATTTAGTGACAGCAGATAGTTTAATGTTCACCTGCTATTAGTTGGTTACTGATTATGCTGTGCTGACCTGCCTACTTGGCAAATTGAAATATATACAATCAAAACAAAGGAATGGAGATGTCTACACTCAGAAAAGGACTTTAGATTTGTTTCTGACAGTGATCCATGGCAGACATTTGAGATAACAAATGTCTACGTTTGTCCTACATTAAGAAGGTGTGGGATGACTTCTCTCCCTTACAGTATTCAATGTCTTCAATTCAGTACGTAATATTCTGAGATGGATTTAAATTTGGTATTCCTTCAATAGTACTTTCAAAAATCAGTTCTGGTAACTGGCTATTTTTTTCTCTCTGTAGAAGTTGTGTCAGTTTTATGTCTTGAAAAGGTCTTTGTTTAATTTATTTCTGGCGGCTATAAATAGGGTGTAATGTTTTGAATTCCACAACTTTTAACTTGAGTGGTTTGTTGTTGTTGTTCTTGATTGTGAAAGAAAGAACATGATTTACCTTTTCCATGCTGTTTGTTAGCATGCTTCCATCTAGTCCCCCCTCTTGTTCATCTCCCTTCTAGGGTAAATAGTCTATTCAGAGTATTGTAACAGTCTAATTGTTATTCACTGTATCTCATTCATAACATAATACTTTTTGTTGTTGTTGTTGCAGATTTTGCTGGGGATTTGGTTGGGCTCTTTAGGTCCTGCTCTTGACCTCAGATGCACATTTTATATTTTGATATACATTACAGTTGTCAACAATGAATTTCTTTTCCTTTCACAAAGGATATGATGTCTTGACTTGTGATGTCTTAGCAGATCGTCATGGTCCTTCTTTCTCCCATGCTATATACCTTTACATATATCCTGTAGCTGCTGCCATCTCACTGCTCCTGGACCTTCCAAAGTATTAAATAGGCAATGAAATAATCAGAGATGTAGTACTTTTGCTCTGCAGAAAATTGAATGCTACACTCAACTTTCTGCTACACAGTTTTTTTATCCCAGTAGTATTTGTCCTTCTGCTCCATGACTACTTGGCTTCCTTAGTAGCTTCACATGAAGAAGCTTTTCACATGCCCCTTCTAACTGGAGTTAACTTACATCAAGCAGCTCTCCTTGCCTACTATGATGCTGACACACACGTGACGAATCATAAGAGATTGAGAGAGACAGTTTCCTTTTGCATGAATCCTTTTCCCTACTACTTGAATCATTTTACCAAATTCAGGTGTTCAGACATATGATGGATGATGAAAGAGTAATTCTTTGATCATTCTGAGATCTCTTGTGCGCCGAAGAGACAACATTCACTTGGCCCTACTCCATTGGAAAGTACCTTTCGCAGTAAGAGCTTGCCTTTTGCCAACAGCCTAGCCAATTTATATTTAAGACCTTCTGAACTCTTGGTGTAATGTCATCATCTGTACCTGATGACTCGTTGTTTTTATAATTATCAGTTTGCTCAAGAACCTTTTCCTCTGACACTTCAATTTCTCAAAGTATATCATCTTTACTACCAAATAGGAGGGAGCTTTGATCCTAGTTCCCACCGACAAATCTCTATTAAATGCCTGGGAGCTTTAGACTTTACAGCATGCCCTGAAGGTCTTGACATTTTGTAATGAAACCAAATTTAGAGATATGAAAATACTCCCTCTTTTTCCCCCAAACTCTATAACCGGTCCTTTTCATCAGCACAGCAAAAGAGCAGTATCACCAGTCTTTTTCCTAACCTTTTCTCAATTATCCATTTTACATAGTAAATAAATAGGTAACAGGGCCAAAAAAAGTTTTTTAGATAGATCCCAGATTTGCTCAAAGTTGTCACTCAAAACAAAATGAAATTTTTGGTTGAAAAATCCCACATAAAATATTATATTGAAATAAGTTTACCTTTCACTCCATTTTTATCCCACACTCCTCTGAAATTCTTCCTTTTGTGTTTAACATGGTTCTTAAATGTGTGTTAAGTATTTAAGTATTTTGCCACCTGTTAAATTCTTTGCAGAAATTTTAAAAATAAAGGTCCTAAAGTAATGAATGTGATTTGAAAAATCCCAGGCTTGCAGTCCAGAGAGGGCCATGCATGGCACCATTAAGGATAACAAGAAGAATTCTCTGATGGGGACTCTAATAAATGTAGTCGCATGCTGTAATAAAGAACACACAAAAATGGATGAGGTATAACAATTATTTATAAAGAGAAATGCAAAGGTTGTTATGCTAAGTGGTTACATGTAATTACATGGAGCACTAGCAAGGTTATCACTAGAAGCTGAGTGCTGGGGTGCTCACAGATGTTTTCTAACTAGCACAAAGAGTAAACTGTTTTTATCTTGTAGGATAGACAAGCCTGGGATTGGAGGGGGGCTAACTCTTTCTACTTACTATGAAAAATTCAGAGCCCGGTGGCAATCATGGCTCATATAGGTCAGTGTAACAAACAAAGCAACTTCAAGATGTTTGATGGAGGGTTTTCAGGCTAAATGCTTTACTGCTGCAGTCTCCTGGATTCTTTTTGATACAATGTTATCATATTCTCACCTTGTGCTTCATAAATAAATAACAAAATGTGAGTGTGTGCATGTGTGTCCGTGCGCACACAAGGGTTAATGAAATGGAGCAAACTGAAATACTCAGGGAAAGGTTTACTGTGGGAGCAAGGAGCCCTTGCTAAGCAGCTACTGTAACATTAGAAAACCAGAGGCTGAAACTCTGCTCACATTCCAGAAGTACAAAGATTTCTAGGAAGTGCAGTAATTCGGAGAGTTGGCTAAGCGTTGTTCCAGCAACTCACTGAGCTAAAACATCATTTACCCACAACGTCAATATGATCTGAGTTTTATACTATCATTTAAACATTTAAACAGCAACAGATTTACAGCATAGACTCAAAATAGGGCTGTAACTAATACTGTAACAAAATCAATAGACAAATGTTCTAGCAAAGGGCAGTCACTGCTGTTTTCACTGATGTGTGTATGTGTGCATAGCACAGTCGCACCAATGTGTTTTAAATTCAGCTCATAGGAAGGAGTTTTAAGCATAGGGATTTAAAGCATTCAGACTTCTTCAAACCAAAATCATATCAAGACACGGCTAGGAGTATCAGTGGCCATGTCTAGATCCAATAAAAATCTGTGGAAGTGTTTTTCTACTGAAATTGGCCTTTGGGGATTTTCCTTTAAGATTACATTTTAATTGAAGTAGTGAGCCAGTTCTGCATGTGGTGGAAGTAAGAAGTCCACTAACATTACAGTTCCTCACAGAGCTCTGCAGATTTTGCCAGGTTAGTTAAGATGTTTCTATTGGACTTATCCTTCAAGCTGTGGAATGATGAAACACTGCGCTATTTCATCAGTACCTCTCATCTTCAGAGGCTGATTTTAGGCAAGTTATTAGTGGTCATGGCACTCAGCTGGGATAGTAGCTATTTACTTTCAGATTTCAGGAATTTATATCAATCACCACAAGCATTTTGACACCTCATAATGTCCTAGGTTTAAAAATACATATATAGAAACAGGAAGAAAGGTGAAAGCTGAAAGGATGGACAGTGTCCATGGCTCGCAGCAGAAAAAAGTCTGTGTAAATATCAAGCATAAAAATTATAACTTGGAGCATTTACCTCCAGAAGTTACAACGTGCTGAATATCTTTGATCCACGTACCTCAATCATTAAAGGTTACTAAATAGGTTTTTCTTCATATATATGCCTTTTACCCTGCATTTACGGGCTTAGAGTACCAACTTAGAAATAAAGACTTACATTGATTCTTATTTTTAAATTAACATAAGCTCTAGTGCTCGAAGGCCTATTTCATGAGTGACAGGTTGTCTTTTCCTTTTCTTTTTCCACAGATTAGCTGTCCAGAAAGAAGAGTTATTAAGTAAACTTAAGAATTAAAATGTTCTTCCCTCACCTTAACAAAGAAATAGAACAATTTAAATATGAAATAGGTGGTAAATTAGTTTGTTTTGTTTCTCAATAGAGAGTGTTTATCCATACAGCTTGAGAGGAGCAGACAATGCCAGGAAGGTGATTTAAGCTAACGTACTGTACCATCAGGACTGGCTGAAGGCACACACGTTATCTGTTCAGCTGACAAGGGGTAGCTTGTTAAGTCATAGGAGCACAATTACTTTTAATCATGAGTCTGTATACTAAAATGTTAATTTGAGGCCCTCTTCTAATAGTCAGCAGAAACATGTTTGTTCACGTGGTAAAGTTATCCCTCGGTGGTACAGGACAAAAGGGTTAATGAATAAGCAATGCCAAAAAAACAAAAACATGTGTTGCGTTAGGAAACATTTCCGCAATACTGTTTCGTTAGCGTGAGGAAATGTCACGTGCAACTTCAGACTATTTATACTGCCTAAAATCAATTTTGAAAAACGTAAGCGCTGGCCACAGTGGGGCCCTAGCAAGGATTTGAAATAAACCTCCCAGGAGGAGGATGTAATTATTTTCTCTTAATATCTAACATATCAAGTTTAAAGGGAGAAGGTAAAAGCATTCATTCAGCACAAGTGCCTCAGTGTGTTCGTTAAATGGCATCGCACAGCCTGGAGGCCAGCACTGCACTGCCTTATATGCCTGCTGCCCCACTAACTTTGTTGGGATTAGAGAGGGTGTAAATGAGTGTAGAATTTAGCTGTGGCATTCTAAATCCACTTGGGCTGAGAAACCACACATGGGCATGTGTACACATTCATGCACAGACACACACAGTGCACCTCGCGCTCCTGCAAGTGGAGGTTGCTGTGGTATGCTTGTGGGGTGGGGTCCCTATGGCTGGAATGCCAAAAATCTTTTTAATCTTACCTCACAGAAGTTATAGCCAGCCTTGACAGTGGCATTTTTGTCTTCAAACTGTATTGCTATTTTAAAAACTAGCCAAATGCACTTAGTTTAAGAAAGCTGTACTGCACTGGTACTCTTCTTTGCATTTGTGAGCTTCCACCTGTCAGCCAGCTTGATCATGTTTAAATGAGACATTCACGTACCAGCTTCTCTGAGCAGCAGCATATGCGCCTGGGGATCTGAGTAAGAAGAACCTGTAAACTCTTTGCACTGCTGAATGATAGCTATTTGCCTTGCATTCAGGAAAATACACTCAGAGACTGCTACGAGGTACCTCCCTTCCAGTTTGAGACAGATGCAGAGCATCTTGGCATTTGGGTGTGAAACCAAAGTGAAAGTCCAAACCAGAGAGGTTCCTTAGCTGCTCTGGAGCTATGTGGGGGCTGAAGAGAGAAGGTCAGAGTAAGACATCCCATTTTAAGAGATGCCATAGTGTCTTATCCCACCCTGCTTATCCCACAATGATAAGTACTTGATCTTGCAAAGTAGTGAAGATCTTCTGAAAGTTATTTCCATTGCTCTTTGCCATCATTAGTAGAGAATTCATATTCCTCAGCTCTCAGGAAGTGTTGGTAAGTGTAGGGTCTGGGCATGTGATGTTAGGGCTGTGTACAAAATTAGAATCAGGGTCTGAGTTCAAATTTCAGACATATCCAGGTGACTGGAATTCAGATGCCATGTTTTAGTCTAGGCCCATCTCTGATTTTTACTCAGATGTAGTAGGAACAGAACAAAACAAGCCAGGTCTGTCCAAGAGAGGAGATTTAAAAGCAAAGATCTGAGATCCACAGGAAGGATTGCTGCTATCTCTGGGCCGTATTGTGTCATTGATTTTTAGGTTGATCTCGTAACTGATTCCAGTTGGGACTTAGACTTAAAAATTGATGATACAATATGGCCCTAAGTGATGAAGAGTAACGGCTCAAGTTTGCTCGCAGCTCCAGCCATGTAAATCCTGAGTTGCTCCGCTCAGCTGGAGCTGGCAGAACTTGGAGCCTGTTACTAAGGGGTAAGGGAGGGTGTGAACCCGCAGCGCATCTGCTGCTTCAGAGGATCACCCCACCTGCACCCTCCCTGCCCTCAGCTAATCAGATAATTCAAGGCAGCTTCCCTCTCTATGAAAGAAAGATAAGCAACCCTGAAGTAACCACAGGATAAAAGCATGCACACAGGCAATTACCAGAAAGCAGCTGAAGTGCTGCAAGTTCACACCCTGCTTTACCCTGTAGTAACTTGTTTGTAGGCTGGTTCTCATTGGAGGCGGTAGTGGAGAGCAGGCTGCAGCCCTTTACATCACCCTAATGATTGCTACTCAAAAAATATTTGCAGCCTGTTGAACTCTTTCAAGAAAAAAGAAAAGGGATGGGCTTAAAAAAAAACTATTCCTTTTGGGGATATTTTCCATATGTTTTGAAGTAAGTCCAGCCTGACAATTCTTACTAGTTAGTGTCTAACAGTACTTAAATGTAGTCCAGTTGCTACCCTTAAGATTCCGTCTTCTGTCTGCTAGAATTTGTTACAGCTGTCAATAAGCAGATCACGCTAATAATTACAGTGGTGCCTGCTGACACCTCTGTGGTTAATGTCAGTCATTAGTTTCATTATAAATCCACATTTGTTAGGAGTTGTAATTTGGACAGAGAACCTGCACTTTAAGGTGAATTTACCCATATAATTATAAACCATTGCTTTTTAAAAAATCCAGTTATTTTTACATTTGCCAAATGCCAAAAAAAAAAAAAAGAATGCTTAAGAATGGTTTACAATGTAAGAAAGCTTTTTGTTATTTTTATTTGATCATTTAAAAATCCCATTTTTTGCCAGAATTCTACTCAGACCAACAATGAAACAAGTTAACACCTTGGATGCTGGGATATAATAAACTACAAAATGGCCCCAAACATATTTTCTTTCCAGAAGCTTGGGAATGTATTGTGCTATTGGAGATGCTGAAGCCCACAGAAGGGAGGACTAACTTCTGCTTTCAAATACAACCCTGCAACTCTGTTAACTACATTCTGATTAATGCTATAATTTGGCCCAGAAAATTTAGGGCGAAGGCTGAACCTATTGGTTAACACATAACTGCACTGAGCGATTGCGTGAGTCTCAAACCTCTTTTTTGTCTTACAAATCATTGGCCCTGAAATACCTATTAAAGGCATAAATGGGTAATTTATAGATGAAGGGCCAGATTCACCAGTGCCGGGTCTGGAAGATATAAATAACACTTTCTTGTTCCAGCATGGCTCATTGCACCTTAAGGGGATTGACTCTGCCTTCCTTTGGTGTTTTCTGATGATGGAAGGAGATTAATTTAATTTGTGGTTGGGATTTCGTATGAGCCTTGCTGTTAGCGGCTGCTGACTCAGTGCATTCCTCTATTGCTCTGGCCATTCACTCCTTGGCTGTCTAGCACATGTTTTGGTCAGCTGTGGTACTTTCGTTCCCCTGCTTCCACCACTTGACAGGGCACTGGGCTTTGGCGTAGATTGGTAGAAGCTGGCATAATTTTGGTCTGAATTAGCTCTGGAATTTTAGCTTAAGAGTTACATTTTTGCCCTCTGGTCAGTACCACTGAGTGACTGACTGCCAGTCTGCTGCTTCTAATCAAAACATCGTAACATTGCTTTAACATACGTATTTGTTTGGATTAATAATAAAGCACAAATTGTTGATATGGAAAAAAAGTTTGCTGTAGGAACCAAAACTGTGTTTTGATTGGGATATATTGGAATATTTATGGAAAAATTCCTTTGACCAAAAAAATTACAATAAACTACATGCTACATTAAACTTTAAAAAAAAAAAAAAAAAAGGACCCGCATTATGTTGTTTCCAAAAAGCAGTTCATAATCCAACAGTATCTGGTCAATGCTGATGGATAAATGGTCACTGTATTTAAAACACCAGGGAGCCTTGAGGCAGGAAATGATATTCATTTACAGGTGCTGGTGCTTCATTAGGAAATCATAGCTGTGAACCAAGATTTTACTAGTTCTTGTAATGTAAAAATCTGATTACTTTGATTCTGTTCATTGGTGAACTTTTCAACTAGAGGCTTTAGCAGTAAATTTGGACAAAACAGAGACTGTTCAATTTCAAAGCCACTCCAGGAAAAAAAAAATGCATCGCTGCTGGTGTTTTATATTAAAATTTATACTATCTATCATTCTAATAGATTTTCTCTATGATTTGTCCATCATGTCTTGAGAACAAAATGCTGTCTTGTCTCCTTGATATTGTGCTTTTTAGAAAAGCAATCCCTTTCCTAGTACTGTCCTTTGTAGCAGCTCATAGCATGAGAGGTCCAGCATCAACAATAATTAGACTAAACTGTGCAGAAATCCCAATGGAAGTGAGCAGGTAAAGATAGCATTAACTGCTTAAAAGCTAAAAAACAAATCAGAATGTTTTAGAGGACAAGGAGGGGGAACAAGTCCTTTTTATAAAGAGAAAAGCAAATGGGATCATTTTTTGCATATTCTGATATTCTTAATTAGCAAAAATATTATAGCATATTGGGATTCATTTTCTGGAACCCATGAACACCTATCCTTAGAGGGAGTAAATGTAATAAGATTACTATAATAATTGCCATGCTGCTGGGATATTATAGAGCAGCATGTTACGTGCAGTTTTCAGTGTATGCACGTACATGTATTTATGTGTATTTTTTCTCCAAATTGGAAAGAGCTTTTATACCAGAATATGGTCCCTACTTTTCTGCAGGGAATTACTTTTTGCTGTTGTGTGTAATCTTTTAATTGACTTCAGAAGTCAAATTTATAGAGAAATTTGTTGAGGGTCCTTTAAGTACGTTGTATGTAGTGCTTTTTCTCAACCAGCGATCTTTCAAAGAACCAGCAAATAACAAAGAAATGGGCCCTACTGCTGGTCCATAGAGAGAGATGCTGTATTTCTGTCCTCTCCGTGAGGCGCTGGCTATGCCTTGTTTCCAGTTGCTTAACTGCATTATAAAAAAGAAGTAATATAAACATCTCTCCAGATTAATTCTGTATCTTAAAAAATGCTCCATTTCGGTGTGGATGAAAAAGAAGTTGCTCATGGAAGTATGTTTTTCAATGTAAACTTAGCTATAGTACTTGAGCTCTGAACTAACGAATGAAAGTATCCCTCATTTTGAGTTGCTATATGAGCACAGCTTAACTCACTAAAATTAGGTACTCTTAATTGCAAATTGGTAAGATGCCTGAAAATCCTAAATTGCATGTGAATAACTCTGCTTAGGGCAACCTATATAAAGAGACTGTGTCCACACTGTGGACTTGAGCCTTTTGCTTACATGTTATAGAGGATGCAGAGCTGTATATATTCTGATCTCCATATTAGAGTGATACATGTGCTAGCAATAGAGTAAGTACCTTGTACAGTCTGTCTCCATCACATTCTCTTTAGCCCCAGTATGTTGTTGTTCATTATCGTAGATGAGAACAATAATTATGCTGTAATGAAATTTGCGATAGAATGTGCCAGCCAGACTGGGATTATTTATCAGACCACATCATTATATTTTCAGAGTTTTTTGTACCTGCAAATAATTCAGAACAATGTCTTTTCTATATTTCTATATGTATGTTTTATTTTTTAAATAGAAGAAAAATAAAGAAAGTGAGAGCTATAAGAATGATTAGACCACTTGTAAAAGGTTTCTTAGTGCTGCTGCTGACCTTCTCAGTCTGTTCTGCTTTGCTTTGGTATGTTTAACTGCCCCAGGAGGTCATTATCAGACAGTGGTGACTGTTTTGTCAGGTCTTATTGTTTAATTAGATCACAGCTTATGTCAAAATTCTAAAATTCTTTTGGCACATGCCAGAATTTTCACAGTTTTTAGTTTTTAAGTTGAAATATTTCTCAAACAATAAGCAGCAACTACAAGGGAGTAGACAAATTTATTTAATATTTACAGTGTGCACTTAAAAATTTGTGCCTTGGGTTAAATTCTTTGAAATGTGACATCTTATTTTCAAGAGTATCCTATGGGTAATCCCTTGAAACTTGTATTGACATTAATATAAGCCTTAAGAAATAGGCCTGCTGAGGCTCACATTATCTATAGGAAAGCTAATTTTTTCTACTGATCTTGCCTCCATTCATCTGAAATGGTAGAAGATTATGTAAACAAACCCTCATCTACAGAATTAGAAAATGATGTTTTTGATATGCCTTTCCTGCCCTTGAAATTATATGCCTGGAGTATGCAATCTGTGATGTACCATGTTCTGCTAATGGCAAGATAATTGGTACAAATTTCTAGGCTAGATGTAAATGCCAAACTGCCATACCACAAATTTGTTGCTTGGATGATCTACTTGTTTCTGAATAAGGCAACCTACCTATCTTTTTCTTTGCCATATTTAATTAGAACCTATTATAGAAATTAGTGGAAAAAGAGGCATATTACTCATTCCTCACTACTACAGCATTCTATTCAAGAATAAATTTTTAGTTGTCATATTCTTATTCATCTTGTGCAGAGCCAAATCAATTAGTGCCCTTGGAAAGATGCAGTACCCAAACTGAGCCAAGAGTGATGGTGTTCAAAGGATCAAAACATTAAATGACCTCATGCAGGTCCTGTGTTCTGGAAAATGTAGCTGCTTTTTCCAGCTTTCTCTTGTGGCCTGATAAAGTATATTATCTCTCTAAAGACACTTGGTGTCTCTCAGCAAAATAAACCTGAAAGCCCCAAATCTCCCTCACAATAAGCTATTAGTAAGGCGATTCTGTGTCTTGATGCTTCGGTGTATGAGACCGGAAATCAAACAAGCTTTTGGAGTAATTTATTTCTCTAGAGCTATCACGCTTAGATATCTCAGTACCCCTGCTCTTCAAGCACCTCTCTGTTGAATATTTATGGTGAATGACCCCACTGCTGGGGATGGCTCTGAGCACCGTAGTATATCAGTGCCCAGGCATTTGATAGAGCAAGGTCTTTGCTACACCTTTAGAGCAAGCACTGTCGGTGTCCCTCCAGGTATAACACAGGGAGCTGAATCACTCACAAAGATAAATGATAAACTTAGGTCCCAGACAACAGCAAACAGGATAGTATGTGAGGGAGGGAGTAATTACTGCTGCAGCTGTGACTAAAGCCGTTAGTAGGGCAGATATGAAGTGAAGTTGCCCTAAGCAGACTGGGGCTGCTCTGGAGTGACTCCCTGGGAGGTGCTGTGGCAAGAGCAATATTGGAAAAGGGGCCCCTACGTAGGGTAGGTAGGGAGCGAGCAAGCAAGGAGCCTGAGGAAGGAGTGGTTTGAAGCAGTCCACAGCAGCTTAACATCTGATCTCTGGGAAGGTAGAAGTGGCTTGAGAACCTTGAAAAACTGTCTCGTTTTCCCTGACAGGAAAATGGCAAAAAGTAGTGACTCTTACACAAGGGAGAGTCCCAAAGGTGGCCTTATAGTAATCTGTGCTTTGGGACTCAGTCTGATGTTTCGAGCACTCCTGAAATCTGAGAGCCCTGATCATGGAGGCAGCAAAGCAAACAGGGCTGCTGCCAAGCGCAGTCACAAGAGGACAGCATATGCAACAGGGAACCAGAAGTAAGTTGCAGCCAGCTTAAATGAGGCATATTCTCGATTGCAGCAGCTAAACCTACCTGAAGCCCTGAGGGAGAATCAGCCCAGATGTGAAGATGGCCCCATATTTTCCCCTGTATTTGGCCAGTGCCAGAGGCATGTGGCCAAGCCAGACCTCCCCTGCAAGCAGCCAAGATTCAGTTGCTCACTCATTGTACTTCAGGCCTCTCCACATCACTCATTTGTTTGCAGATTGCTCCCAAATATCTGCCTACCTTGACTAATGCTGTCCTGCTTATCAGAAATGGGCTGCTTTCTAGCCTGGCTCTAAGCCTAGCCTCTCCACACAGACAGATCTAGCTAAGCCTCTGCCTTCAGCTCATGCACAGGCCTCATCGCATTTAACCTTCCCCATGCTGGAGACATTTTGCAGCCCTCTACTGTCTGGATAGAGACTTGCAGATAAATAAATTTTGTTAGCGGTCTGTGTGGGTTGGCTCTCAACATTTTTTCAGTCTGGCCATTCATTTTATCTGGCACCCAGCAGTAGCTTGTCATAACTGCCCCAGTTGCAGACTTTTCCTCAAGTACATTTCTAAGAGGCATATCAAGCATTTCATTTCACCAGAATGTTTGTGGTCCCTAATATATATTCTTATTGACAAATTCTCTAATTGCCCAATTTCTATGCTGCAAATAAAAATAATCTCAGAATAGAAAACATCTCATTCATATCCTGAATTTACTGTGTTGACTTGTTGGGGCTAGAGAGAAAACAGAGAGAAGCCTTTCACCCTCATAGCTCTATAGAGAAGATCATCGTGTTAACTCTGCATAGCTGGGGATAGGGCCAACTCTCTGAGGATAAGCATGCCCCATGCTTTCCCATGCCTCGAAGCATGAAGAAAACCAGATCCACTCAGTATGTGAAAGAGTATTTGAAAGAAATATTCAAGATTGTGAACCATTTCTGAAGAATCTTTGCTATAATACCTAATATTAGTGTCTCATTCACAGAGGGAAGGATATTGCCCATCAACACCACGTTTTATATGGTTGGTATCTGGCCGGGAGAAACTTTAGGTGAACTGTGAGTCCAAGTCTTGACTCATAATGAACTGAGTTTGTTTCACATCTGGTTAATGTGCTTTTTTTCTCCTTCCAGACTGTTTTGCTGAGCTCATGTTAAGGTTTTCTGCTTCTACTATTATTTTATTATTAATGTTATGTAGGGGCTAAGTATGTTTACTGTGTTGCATGTGTGTAGCATAAGGCAATCTCTGACCTGAGGTACTGGCAATCTGATACAGAAACAGCTACTGTAGAATGTGAGGAATCTGATTTTTTTAGATAAAAATGACTGTGGTTAAGAAGGCATCTTGCTCAATTTTTGAAAAACTTAAATTGCCAAATTTCTTTTGACAGATGAAATTGATAAAATTATGCTACGTGACAATATTTAAACTCAGAATCAATATGTACAGTAGTACATTTCAGGGTGAATTCATAAGGCTGCAACTCTCCACGCTGCTTTGTAGTGGGTACTACAGTACAGCGTAGCTGCTACACTGAGTTCTCTCCTGAAGAACAGCACTGACAAGAAAATGGATGCTGTTGGTGATATTAAAAGAGCATATTGCGTACAGATCTTTGTAAACAAAGTAAGCTAATAAATTATTTTTTAGTATTTATTCAATTAAGTACCTCTCAATTAGCATTTGCCATTGCAACTTCAGTGCTGAAATGCTATATTGGGTAGGAGCATGTGCAATTATGGTTCCCTCATAGTTGTCCCTAAGCTCTTTTCAGAGAATTAGCTCACTGCAGCTCTCCCTACCAGCAACTGATTCCCTGAATATCTGTGGATTTATTGTGTCTACTGTACAACCTCTCATTGCCCTAGGCCCCTTCCTAGGCATTAATAACACCTTCCAAAGTCTTTCTGACGTTCCAGACCTGCTTATGATATCTTGAGATTACCAAGAAGTCAAGTTATAAAGTTCACTCTTAGCATGTTTTTCTGGTGTTGTAATCAGAAAGGGGCTATGTGTAAGAATCAGGCTTTAGCACAGCGGCTTGCTGATGTGAACATGCAGACAGCGCTCATAGTCGAGTGAGAGCATGTCACAGCACCATTTTTACTTTGAAGAATACTACTGTGCCCACTTTTCTGGACAGCAGATTGTTTTCTGACAGAGTGTAATGGGAACCACTGCCCCAGACAGAAGCAAGATGCAACCAAACCTGTGCCCAGGGAGACTCTCCAGAGCCTCTGCGTGGGCAGTTCCTGACCCCTGCATGGTAGGCCAGGGTCCTAATGAGAAAATTGTGTTGAATTTGAACTAGTGTGGCCAGCACATGGAGTGATAAGGGACTTCCTTGGTTATTTCTAACGTGCATTGCAGTATATAATGTGCATACATATCTCCAGCAAGAGGCCATTCAAGCTGATGGCAAGTGGGTAGAAAAAGCAATGTACTGTCTTCCTATCCAACTTTGAGTCTCATCAGGTTTTGTTCTCCTCTGCCTAGATAGCAGGTTGGTGATGGAGCGGTTGTCTGTGATAAATATAAAGGAAATTTTCTCCTGTTTCATTTTCAACAATGCTGTCAACATGTTCTTAAAGTTTCTTCTATTTATGTAGCCTCTGATAGCTTTCTGTAAGTCTGCTTTCTCTTCTTATCTGTTCCACCTTATCTGTACATGCTGTCTTTGCTGTTTGAAACCTGCAAACCTTACTCATTTCTTTAGCTGTATGTGTTATAGGCAATGGATTTTAATTAGGTAACTAGCCCACACAAACTCTGTTCTACTGATGAAATATATTCTTAAAGCCTTGACTTTGATGTCAGTATTAATCAGTACCTGGCTTTCAGTTAGATTTCTAGTTTTCAAATGTGAGGACCAAAACAAATATTCAGGCTTGTTGCAGGCTATTTGACTGGCTTCAGGCTATTTTATGAGACTGTACTGGGGTGGAGTCAATGGACAAACATAACATTTTGTTAGCAAAATGAGAACCTTTTAATTTTCCTCTAACATGTTGGAAACTTAGTACAACCTGCTCACATCATCATGAATCACCAGTGCAATATCTAAGATGTTTGTGATTGTTATTACTGTAGGATCTGTACAGCTACTGAACAAAAAACTCGAGGCTTTTCTATACTGAATGGAGACAGTGAAATGGAAATTTTGGAAAAGCCGTGATAATATTGTCAGTGGGTGACTATACAAATTGTGAAACCCAGACGCTATTTTAGGGTTGTCTGGTAGGTCTGTCAAGTTTTATGCATAGAAGTATCTCTCTCAGATGTGTATATTCAGTCTCTGTTCCAATTAAAGTTTGTGCTCATCAGCAGAGGGACTGAGAGTCAAGTTTCCTGTCCCACAGGTCAGAGCTCTGACAAGTAAGCTGTAATCATGCTTGCTTTGTTCCTTCTTGGAACAGAGGAAGGTTATTAGGAAAAATTTCTTCACTGAAAGGGTCATGAAGTATTGGAACAGGCTGCCCAGGGAAGTGGTTGAGTCACCATCCCTGGAGGTCTTCAAAATACATTTGGATTCAGAGCTTAGTGACTTGGTTTAATGGTGGACTTGGCAGTGCTAGGTTGAAGGTTGGACTGGATGATCTTAGAGGTCTTTTCCAGACTAAATGATTCTATGGTTCTCTTGCTGACCAAGCTTTGTAGAGTGGATTCCAATAGAAGGGATTTCAGCACAAGGTGCACAAGGGAGTTTCCTACAGTCCAGTGTAACTTGGAGCAGTGGTTACAGCGAAGATGAGTACAAGGTAATACTCAATACCTCCTGAGGCAGAATTGGAAGAGAACCTGTGTAGGGCTCTACTAGTTGTGCTAAATGACAAAAAAGGAGAGTTGACTTTCTATACCAATGGCAAGTGGCTGGTGTTTGGCTCTTACAGAGCCTTCATGGTTGAGAATCCTGGTTGGAATTAGGAGCCTTCATATATCCTAAAACTGTGCATAAGTAGGGGTTATTAGTTTAAAACTGTAATTTCTGTCCCAGAGCAAGGTTGTTTCAGGCAGTTTGGAGCACAAAGAGATGCTTGTATCTCTCTCCACTGATGGATATACTTTTTATCTTTAGTATCTTGAATTTAGTATCTCGAGGTACTCTAGATTCTTGCAGTAGGGATAGGGTGTTTTGCCCTGAAAATTTTAAGACTCTGACATGTAAATTACGAAATCACAGTTGCTAACTGGAAATTGCAGAAATCTGGATGAATTCATCTTGTATTTCTCTTATGGAAGGCTGATAGAACTTAGCATGTCAATACTTCTTGCTTCTGCCAGAAAGAAAAGCAGGAGGAGCAGAACTATAACTAAAAAAGAAAAAATGCCAACACGCAGATTTGTCAGATATGTGATTGCAGGTCAAAGTTAGCACATCCCAAAGCTTTGGGAGACGCTGAGCAAGAACCGGTTTTTGAAACATTGCAATCTGTTAAACTCCACAGGCCTACCTGTGCCATTTTCTCACTGGTGTCCCTCACATGCTGGCATATCAGAAAAAGATGACTGGAGAGGTGGCCTTGATTTGGCTTACAGTTTATTTATCTTTCCACTTAGTTGCTTTTCTTTATTTCCTTCTCTCGCCTGACCTCTTGGAATATGAGTTATACTGATTTGAACTTAAAATCTGTGCATGATATTCAGATGCAACATGTAAGTTACACAAGACAAAGTAGTTTGTCTAAGTAAGTAACTAAGTCTCAGTGCATGTGTCTAAGTGAGTCTCAAGGGGTTCTAAATTGGTATGATGTGCACAGTGAGGGGTCTGGAAGAAGAGGTAAGCTACCCCCATTTAGGCTTCCTCCAGGCTTAATTGGCATTCTTCAATTTACTTAGACTCCCCTCTGTTATTGGCCCAGCATCTTCTTCATAAGTCAATTTCTGTTTCACACTCTAGAAATAAAACAGTAGAAGCTCTGGATTTTGAATGTAATGAGACTTATTATCTGATGCGATCATTATTTTGTAGAGATTTGATTGCTATTTATGATCTGTAATAGAGGTCATTATTTTATTACCTGCTTTCTGGGTATGATTAAGTCACTTAAATGAAGATTTTCAGTTTAAGTTAGTAAGAGTAATATATTTCTGATTTCTTGTAAATAAATCTGAATTTCCACAAATCTGCATGCATTATACTATGAAAGCTTTTTTGTTAGAATATGCAGGTACAAGTAGATTAATAAAATGTAGAATTTTGTGGAAGCTAAAGATGTTATTTTCATAGAAAAATTATTTTTGGTTTTAAATTTAAGACTCTGTAATGCTGTGATCCCATTATTCATATGGCAGGTTTTCAGGGTGAAAGATGTAGATCTTGATTGTATACATAGCCCTTAAAAGGAAAAGTAAAGTACTATTGCTCAATAAAGTTGAGTGTTTTAAAAATAAATTTAACATTGTTAATGTTTACTTTGTTAAAACTTAGTGAGATTTGTAATTGTTCAGCTGCACTGCAGTGAATTAGATTTATTCACAATTGAAGTTCCATCAGTTTTTTTTTCCTCAGGATTCTTATGGGCCTGTAATGAACTCTAGTAAGCCTTTAATGCTTCAGAGGAAAACTGAGCTAGGTCAATATCATTCAATCTCTACTGAGCTTGTAAAAAATGCCTAGTAGAGATATTTGCCTCTCATCTTTATAACTTGGGGATGTGGAAGGAAAAAAGTAAGGAGGAAGTAGTGAATGAGTGGGGCAGCTCCTCCTTGCAGGAGGCAAGAGATGCAGAAGTCTCAAGAGATCACATACAGCTGAGCTGCCATTTAAGGAGCACCACTGAAACAAAAACCATGCAACAGAGTTAGGTTGAGACTATAGTCCTGACTGGAGAGACTCTGGACCTGAGAAAGGATGACCTTGATTAGCAGATACAACATGTCATGATGGATAGCTTGATCTCTTCAAGCATTGCTAGCATTTCGTGTGAGCTCAGAAGTTCATCCTACGTCTGTGCTATGGCTGCTCAAAAACATTTTAGCAATGGTAGTATACACGTGATGGTACTCTTCGCAAAACTATTTCATGGCTTACTCCCTGTAAGAGACAAGCCTCTCTAACCCTTCCTCTCTGACTCTTCCAAACCTCATATAGACTGGGGACTCCAAAACACAGTGTACAGAAATAGCTTTCTCCCCACACCTCTGAACTTGTCCCAGTACATACGAGAAAGACTCCTTAGCCCATTAAGTCAGCAAGGAGTTTTTTCTACACCAGTACATAGTTTCTCCTTTTTACTTATTTGCATCAAAATTTTACACCATTTGTATAATTGTTGTTCTCACATAAAATATTCGTTATGAATGCCCATTACATGTGAAGTATGCAGGCCAAGCACAACTGCACTGTTGATAACATAGATGTTCACCTGCACATCAGGCAAAAATGTCATGAGCTTAGGGAAGATCAGTTAAATATAAATCACATCTAGAAACAAAAAAAGCATCCGTAACATCCTACAGAACCTCTCAGATTGGTGGGCCAGTTGAGCAGTAGCAAGCTTAAGCGCACAATGTGCCTCCTAAAGAACTATAGAACATCTTGTGGACCATGTCCACTACTGACCTGGTCACATGCAGTGCTCCTGTGTGCAAACTCAGGGTTATATTGAAGGAATTTAAGCAATATCTTTTTTCTGAAAGCATTATACTGGCATTTCTCTTTCCCCAGTTATTCCACCCTCTCTCAGGCCTTTACTCTTGTACTTGTAGATGTTGTACAAGGCAGAACGAGAAATGCTATGTGTATTAGGCAGTGCTTGGTGGCTTTGAGACCGAGCTCAAGCACAACCCACCTACTGTTTAGATATCTCTCAGCTTCCCATTCAATGGCAAAAAGATTTCTTGGAAGCTGCAGCTAGCATATGACTTTGTGAGCAATAGCAGTGGCATGGAGGCTCGCCAAACATCAACAGAAAGGGTGAGAATCAGAATGAAGGGAGTGGTCATACTAATTTTTTTGTGTGCTGAAAACAGTTTCGGCAAGCTCTGTTTCTGACTGCTCTAAGCTCGTGAACTTTCTTTTATGCTGATGAAAAAATATGGATCACTTTCCCATGGCAGAAATAAAAAATGTCCTGGTTGGTTATGAACTCCAGGGGTAGAGAGAGACACAGCAGGAGACCAAGAACAAGAGAGTGTTTACCATCTGCCACCTTGATACTGTAGGGTAATGCTGTTGTATTTGAATTAGACAGTTCATGTACCTTTCTTATGGTGCTGTGTTCCTCAGGAACCTCACCTTTAACAGTAAATCTGCTTGCTCTAAATTGTTTCTTAATGGACTGGTAACAATCAGGGCTCACCAGTTTTCTCTTTGTGCCTGTGACTGAAGACTTGCAGGGAAAGATATATGTAATGGTAGGAATTCAGATATATTGCTGTGATATGCAAGTAGTTACTGCATGGTTTGTTAGGGAAACCAAGGCAGGAGATGGCCGTATTTTTGCTATCCTAAGTTCAAAATGGTATCATTGTCATCTAGGAAAAAAAAAAAAAGTTGTTTGGTGAATTTTGTTATCCTTCTATTTGTTTTATTTTGTGGTTTATTTCTGACTGAAAGTAGTTGAACTTGGAAATGTCTGGGTACCCTCTTCCCCTTGTCCTATTTTAAGCTATGGCAACTTTCCTCTGACTGAAGATTGACCTATCATTTCTGTGTGGCTGCCATAATTGGCTCTATGTTTATACTTCAAGTAGGCTTAGTAGACTCATTTGTCTTAGAACAGTATCTTAATATAAAGACTCAGTAACTCAACTACTGATTGCTTAGATAATATTTTTCAACAGAAAATCCCTCTTTATTCTTTATAGAAGTTTCTTATATCTGTCTTATCTGAGTAACGTAAATTTCTCTACATGGTTTCTGGTCTAAGATTTTGATATTAGTCCTAGTTACGCAGCAAAATAGCTGGCTGTACCAAAGAGACATTTTTCCTGGACCTGCCTGAGAAAACAGCATGCATGTTGAAATTTCATTTTTAAATTTAACTTCTCCCTGTTGGAACAAATTCACTAAAGTCAAAGTCTCACTTTTTACAGCCACAGTAACTGTTTCTGGATTTTCAAAGTCAATTCGGCTCTAAGCTGAAGTAATTATGGCACATGCTATAAACCCCAAGCACTGTAAACTCAGCATGGACTGCTATATCACCATCTTGAAAGTATATCAATCTCCTCTTACTCTAATTTGTTATACACAGTTTCTTTGGTTGCTTTTTCTTACCCTCACATTCATCTATTAAAAGAAATGAGAGTGGGGCCTGTTCCCAATTCGTAAAAGGGTAGACCACTTTTACCATGAAACTGAGAATTAAAATGGCTATAGAATAAAAATGAATAAATTGTACATTTTTATCCCCGTTGTCCCTTCTGTTGGCAAGCAGTACACTAATAACTTAGGGCTATTATTAAATGAGATGGTGAGTACTGCTGTCAGTGAGGATACATTGGCTACAGTAATTATCGTAGCTGTACTTAGTAAATTCAACTTTCTCCTGAATGCATATAACCATGCACCATGGATATAGAGGCGTCTAAGAAGTAGGCAAGGAAACTTTGGATGTTTTGTCTTTAAGGATTGGCAGATAATGAAAGAACAAACCACTTGTAGTGCCTCATACCTGAACATTTCCTTGATGTTTATAAGATTTATTGAGAAATTTTTTCATTTTTTCCCATTTTTGCAAATGTGTGCTCATCCCAGTTCTGCCCAGGCCTGAATATGAAATGCCACACTACCACAAGAAAGCCTAGACATTGCAGTATATTTCCAGCTCAACCAGCAACTGAAAGTCTCATGAGACAGCTTGCAGATTTCCAGCTCAAACTTGTAGAACCAAAGTGTTTATATAATTTATAAAAGGTAGGGCTATATATGCATGGGATGGTTAGTTCTAATAATAGCCAAATTTTCAAAACTGCTTAGCACATGTAGCATTTGAGCCTTCAGACTCTTACAGATCAGTGATAAAATAGTTGGTCAAAAACAAATGGGAGAAAGGGCAAGTGACTTTTTTACTTGGTTCAGAATTCTTTAGTTTAGATGATTAGTGTCACTGAGTATTATAATTACTACAACATTATCTAGCATTTCTAGGTCGTAGCCATTCAAGTCTTCAAAACATCTAGCAGTAGTTAACTTCAGGTAGTACTCAAGTATTCACTCCTTAGTATTTGAGTAGTTGTAATATGATACATATGGATGTGAGGTAGGAATAAAACTCTGACCTCCCTCTTCATAAGGAATGACAGAATTCTTGTTCCACTGGCCTATATGTTGAGTCATTGACTGGGAAAACGAAGGAGACTTTGATGGGTGCTACCAAAATTCCACTGCTATTAAATGTTTATTGCTTATGATTTGTACTTTTATTTTCTATGTCAGGCTGTTCTGAATATGAGAAACAGCTTTGTAAAGCTCAGTAGCTTCAAAGGAAAAGGATATCAACACTAAAGGTCTGCACACTGAAATATCTGTGATGACAGGGGAAAAAAAAGACAATATTGCCAGGGCCACTGTCCATAAGGAGATAGGTGCAATGAACATGCAGTTTGCACTTTGATCCTGAATGAAAGATCATTAAAAAACTCTCTTTGGCTGTGGATGGCATACTCCAGGAGCAACAATGTGTTTTAGCCCTAAAATAGTGTAAAAATGGTGCAAACTCAAGGGCTGCCACATATGATGGGGTGTTTCAGGAAGCTTTGAAACATATGAGTCTTGGAAGCCCAAAAGAAAACAATCAGTGACACATTTTTTGAAGAAAAGTCATATATTATTGTTTTCTAAAATACTTCCTGACCACAAAGCTGTGTGATTTGTTGTTACTAATGGATGAAGTTGCCTGTAAGAACCTATTCCTTCCCATACTAAAATGTAGCAGAGTACAACAGGCATTTCTGAGACTGATTTCTCCACCACAGCACCAGTATATTTTAAATAGAGGCAAAGTGCACTTTATGAGGAAATGAGAGAGGGCCCAAAATGACTTTTAATTTATTTTTATAATAAATATCATTAAACAGAATTTTGAAGCCGTATATTTTTATTTTGTATGTAATGCTTATAATGTAGAAAGGAGCCATTTCATGAAAAGGTTGAAATAAGCAGTTGCTAACAATGAAGTCCCTATTTTATTGAAACCTGATAAACTTTCCTGGATAATTTGGGATTTTTAAACAACATTTTTTCAAGGCTGAAAAGAAAAAAAAAAAAAAAAAAACCTTAAGTTTGGCAGAAATGAAAAATGTTTTCTGTGGCAACTTCATTTGGACATGGAGAACCTGTTTGAAACCATTCTTGGCTCCACCTCTCACAAACTATTTATTATGTACTATAAATTACATATAACATGTAGCATAAAAATCAAATAGAATTGTTCTCAAACCATAGGTACAGATTGAGAGTTAATTAAATGAATGCGTGGGGAAAAATCTGTGTGAGACACAGGACTAGGGGTTCCCTGCTGTACCTATTTAATGAAGTCTCATCCATCTGATGGCTCCTGGACCCACTCTTCAACACTTCCACAAAAATGTCACATTCTTTGTGGGGGAAAAGTGTGGAATATGCCTTACCCACATCAAGTACANNTATGCCTTACCCACATCAAGTACACCATTTTACAATTCCAATCCAATTAATTAAGCCTCTATTCTTCATGCATGAGTGGCCGTCTCTCAGTTACACACCCAAGGCAAAGCTCCAAGGGGGCCAGCCAGTCAGCCAAAAAAAGAAGGTACATTCCCAGCTCTCATTTACTTAAATACATATTTTTGGTAGAAACAAAATGTTTTAAATGACTTCAAATAAAAGTGTGTATATTTCTCCAGGGCCAGAGCATCAATAACTTATGTCTCAGGCAAATGAGCTTATATTATTTTTATTTTTATTTTTAAGGCAGAGTCATAATTAAAACAGGGAGGAGAGGACAGCCTCCTCTGTGAATGAGAAAATTAGACTCAGTGTAGTGAGATGGGAGGGTAGAAGGAGACTTCTGATGCGTGATTAAATGAGGAGGCAGTATGGTGAGGGCAGATGAGACACAGCACAGTGGGAGTATGGAAAGCATGGTGAAAGAAATAAACAGAAGACAAGATGTTAAAGTACCATAACCTGACTGCACTCCTGAAGAGTTAAAAAATGAACCGATCATCTGTCAGGAAACCATTCATGATGGGGGAGAGCTGATTCTAGTCCCACTTCCACGGGTAGGAATTTTGCTCGTGTCTGATTAAGGGAGAAGAATAACTATTTTCTTCTTACTGCACAGCACTGCACTGTTATTTTTAGCACTCAATTTCTAAGTATGTTTCCTACAGATCATCTGTCGTTTGAGTGTTAAAAACAACCATGCTATTTTTCTGTAATTATACAGGGTCTCCTCATTTATACACTTGTTTGTTCATTTTACTTGCACTGATCAAAATCTCAGTGAGATTATATTGTCTGGATACCTGAGATCCAGTTCAGGTAAGCACATGCTCAGATTCTCTCTTGTACTGCAACCTCACCCCAGAATGAAACTGCACATTTCAAATAGCAGCATCTATGAAAAGCTGTGTCTGCTGCCTCAGTATAACCTGTGTGCCAATGCAAGGTCATAGACAGAGATGACCTTTTCCAAAATCAGCCATAGCAGTAGAAAATGTTGCCGCTCCCTCTTGTTAGTGCCCGCCAAATGGTTATTACCCTCTATGGGAAGAATCATGTTAGTACTGCCCAAAGGCAATGGCTGTCATCATGAATAGTCAATCATTTTAGTAAAGAAAACCCTGGTAGCTGCTTGGGGCTTGTCAGAGGAATTTGGGCTGGGGGTTGGAACTGGCAAGCCTTGCTGATACTGTAGCACCTGCTCTCCCCTCTTTTCCCCAGTGCTGGTTTCTGTGCCAGTATGTACAAAAAGCCAGTGCAAGTGTGTCCTTGACAGGTGCTATTAGGCCAGAAGATTGTTTCACCTGTTGCAATTACACCTTGGAACTTTTTTACACTTTTCTGCAGAGGTGAGATTTCCCAAATGAAATGATATTTTCCAACTGGATTGCCAATTCAAGGCATTTCACCATTTACATATCCCTTCAATCTGTCATCATTGATGCTAGAAGGGAGAAATTTGAAACAGAAAGGGAAAGCTGACAAGTCCTAAAATTAAAAAGTTATTGATTAAGCCATTTGACTTGTTCTTTCATTGCAGTATTGTACTCCAGGAAACAAATGTTTAATTTATTTTGGATAAGGGGATTCAATTTGTGATAATGCTATGAAAATATAATATCCTTAAAAACTCAGATTTCTCATAGGAAAATGTTAATGAGTCTTTTTCTATTACACTGAAGATACTGTGTAGCGGAGCTGGTTGCATATTGCCCAAACAGTGTTTCTGAACATTCGTCAGTATTGTTGCTTGGTTCAAGAAAATTCTTACCACATTGCACTCACTATTTGCCAACATTTGCATGAACAGTGTTTGTTTACGTAGAGTTTGGTTTTGTTCCCTAATATGTATCAGTTCATTCAAAACCAGAGAACAGATACAGTATCAGGTGATTACATAACCAAGCACAATCATAATTATAAATAATCAGTTCTACTTTGCAAGCACCCTATAAGATCAAAATTGTTCATTAAAAATGCAAGCATACTTGATTTTGTGCAAAGTCTAGTTTGGGTATTATTCATATACAGAAATAAATAGAAGGATCAATGCCTGATTGTCAAATGCAATTATTAAGCATAGTGCCAGAATTCAGATTTTGTCCACAAATTTTCATTAAAAGGAAAGAAAGTCAAAATGTTGTCACAATTCCTTCACAGCAATTGATTAAGCAGCATGTATTGTTTAATAGTATAAAATATTTTCACTCAAAAGTGTTTTCTTTTCAAAATACAAGGAAATGTAAAGAACTACGTCTATCTTTGTTTTGATGCATTTACAGTCCATATCAGAGTACTCAATCAGAATTGGACCTCCTTTGCACATAGTGCTAGTAAAAGACATTCACTGCCACAAAGTACATAACCTGAAGTTGTTTCAACAACATAAATGCCTTTGAAATTGTGAGAACATAGTTCATCAGCTCTTCCATAAATTATAGAGTACAGTTCACCAGCAAGCACTACACTGCAGTCTTTCTAAATATTAAAATTTGACATACAATTTCACGATTAGGGCTTTATTTGGGCTGGAGAAGTTGTTCTTTCTGAAATTGCCGTAGTCTTCTTCAGAAAGACTTTTACTTTGTTTTTTGAGGAAATTCACTAGTTGTTGGGAAGAAAAAAACTCTATAATGTGATACCAGCACAGTACCAGCACAGCCAACACAGTAAGTCATACCTGAGTCTGTAAAGAGCCTGGAACAGTAACGCTGAAAAGTGGGAGAGTTCAGATAGCCCATAATAATCTGAGAAATTTAAATGACAGCTTTTGTAACTATTTATCAACCCCCTCCCCCTCAAACTGATAAGAAGGGAAAAGGTCAGTATAATATCAGTGGTCTCACGTAAGCTGATTTCAATAATAAAATTACTGATTTCAATAGTCAGTGCTGCAACTGGTTCACCACAAGTTCTAGGATTTAGCCATAGCTCCTCTCCCCATACACACAGGTATGTTAGTTGGCTTTCTCTGGTCCATTTTAAGACTCCCCTAACAAGGGACGTTTTGGTGTTGACCTGAATGAATATCCATAACCTTTCACAAAATGTAGGTAGGCGAGGCCAGTAGAAAGTAATCAATGTACATGATCTCATTCTGCTCTGAAGCACCCTACCAGCCTCTTCTGGGAAAGAGAGCTGCTGAATCACATATAGCACATCTCTAGTGAGCTTGTAGATCACGGTTAGAGTTCATGATTGACTTTGGACTGGTCCAGAGCAGAACAGGAGCAAACCCCATCACTCACAGCCCGGATTTGTCACAACCACTGTCCTGTCATTTCGCGATGTGGAGGCATCCAACCCATTTTTCTCCCATTCTGCTTTACAAGATGTGTAAGGAAAAAATATTTTCCATATTAGAGTAACTTCATTCTCAAAAGCAACAGATGTGGATAAGCCCAACTGTGGGGCTGAACTGAGATTCAAGATGGAAATAGCAGAGAGTATGGGCGAAGTTGCAGCAAGGGGCCAATATAAACTTTATGATTGTTGCCCATGCACTGAACTAAAATTCTAAATATAAAATACCTTGAACTCTGGGACAGTTCAACTTTGTTTTTCTATTTCTTTCCAGTGAACCCAACACCAGTTTTAAGTTTCTCATGACTTTCAGATTTGGTTATAAACATTTTCACAGTTCTCCTCATGCATTATTTCATTTACTGTGATCTTAGTAATTAATTGTGTTTTTTGTTTTGGTTTTTTTGTTGTTGTTGTTTGTTTTGTTTGTTTTTTTTTTTAACTGTATTGTGATTTCTTGTAAAGCTTTTTGGCTGTGTTTGTTTTTAAAGCCCATAAATCTTACTGTATTTTTTAAGACAGTGGGTTACTCAGACTAAGACATTTAGTAGTATATTGAACTGTGTTGGTGTTTTGTTTTGTTTTATTTCTTAAACAACTGTCATAAAGGCTGCAGGTATTTAGTGATATTAATTAAGAAGCAGAGTACTCAGCAGATTAAACCAGTAGTTTCCTTTACCTACGGTCATCCAAAACATATTCTTATTCCTTTTCTTCTTTCTTACTGATAGCCTCCTACTATTGGCAGGATTGATGTCATCACTTATCCACTCCAGAAGGATATATTCCCAGGAAACTAATTAACTGGGGAGAGGGAGAGTCATATCTATGTTAGTGATTTTTTTAAAATAGTATTTTTTCATGAAACAGTGGTTCCTAATGTAGTATATTTCTTTATACTAGTAGTTTTCTCATTGTGGACTCTTCCTCCATCAATTCTCCCTCTCCCCTGTAACAAAATAAGAAAAACAGATTACTGTAAATTTTGGCACAGAAAGGTATTTGCATCATTTTCTTAGAAGTCACGTGCTTTGGATTTCCTCTTGTTTATGATATATTGAAATGTCTTCCAGATGTTTTTAATTATAAAAAGTTTTCAGGAAAGCAAAGTAATCCGTAATAAAATTTCCTCTACATTTTTTAAAATAGCCAATAAATTAGTGTACTGTAGCTTATCAAACTGCCACATAATTCTACATTTGACCCCAGCGCAGCAAGGTCTGGCATTTTCTTAGACAGCTAGTTTGGTCAGAGGCAAAGCAGGCTTCCCTAGGCATACTTTCAGTTCCTCTTCTAAGGCAGAGTGTTCCCTTCCTGGGGCCAAGCCTGCAGTGTGAGCGCTCATTGGCGCGAGCAGCCCTGACTTCCTACACAAACATGACCACCTCTGCTGCACAGGGTTGGAAGAAGCAGCTTTGTGACATGGGCTATGCCAAAGTTTGGATTCAGGACAGAGAGAGAATATTTTAGCTGCTGGTATGTTATGCTGATGCAGTGCTGCATGAGGAGGTTTTCATTTATAAATTTTGGGCAGTTGCCCAGATTGCTGTGGTAAAATCTGGAAGAAAACACAAGAAGAAGAAGATCAGATCAATTTTCAGGGACATGTATGTGACGGGGTGGGATGAGAGTGGGGAGGCTTTAATCATAAAAGACAGTACCAGCAGTCAAAGAACTGGAGGATGGACAATAGCTATGAATCCTTAAAAATTTTCCCTGAATCTTCCCCCTGTATTCAGGTAACTGTCTGCTCATCCTAATGACACACTTGATGAGGATACTTACTGTAAGCCTGTGTTTATATCAGGAGTCAAGTTAGGCAAAGCAACAGGAACTAGAAACCAACTTTGCCATTTCTGTGACTGATTTTTCAAGGGGTATGGGGGGGGCGGGGGTCCTTTCTTAAAAATACAGGATCTGAAAGATATGTCTGTGAAAACATCTTGGTGAAACAGTAGTTCAGCATTGAATGACATTTGCTCATTTTGTTGGTTTGTGGGTTTAGTGACCTGCAAGGAGTTTTAGGTTTGTCCTCCCAGAAAAGACAATACTCTGATCTCTCTCTGGGAAGTAAGGACTCTGGACACGCTACAGCCCATGGTCTGAAAGCCAGGGGTACAAAAAAGGAAGTGTTTGTGTTTGGTACTAACCAGATATGAGGTTTTGTGGCACTCTGAGGTGGATTTGAGGCAGGAGGTCAAACTGTATGATGTTAGCAAAGAGTATACAGGACCCTAATGGACTAGATCCTCCTGGCTTGTCAGAATCAGTACTATTCCAGAGGTGTGAAGGAAAGGAATCAAACCAAAAAAGAGCTCTGTATGATATATATATTTTTTCTTTTTCAGAGGGACTAAACGCAGCAGGACTTGTAATAAAAGCAAATTGCTGTTAACGTAGCTATCCCACATTCTCAGGTGGTCTAAATGTTGTCTGAATGGTGAAAGTGAGCTCTGTTGGCTTGCACCACTCGAGACTCTTGCCTTTTCTCACTAATTTGCCTTGAGTACTATTTCATCAGCTAGATTTGTAAAGAGGAGTTAACAGCCATGCTGGAATCCAAGCCTTTTTTTTTTTTTTTTTTTTGTACTAGGAGGGTAAATGCAAAGGTTTTACCCCGCTAGCAAATCTACTTGCATTTATTGCAGAAGCAGCATAGCACAGAATTTAGACCCAATTTTAGTGCTTCTGTCACTAGAGAGGAGACGGAACACTAAGAAATAGATGTAAGGCATACAAATGTGCCATTTATACCTCTTAAAAACAGTAACTGAGGGTAGCCTTGTCATCCAAATAGAAAATGGCAATCAGTAATAAGCTGAAATTTTTAGATATTTGCTTAAAGCAAATTACATGTGATTTAGAGCTACCCTGGGTGGGATGGTGGCAGGACATGAGAAGGAGGGAGGGAACTGCTGACCTCACTGCAGCAGCCAGCATGGCTGAAAGCTATGAACATATTTTGAAAGAGGCGTAAAATGCTAACGCTGCCATCCCCCGACACCTTCCCCTACAGGTTTTGAGATGCCAGAATCTGTTGGTCCCCATTCTTAGAATACTTTTAGATCCAGTTATTTCTTGACAGAATTTTTGCAGCACTGCTGGTGTTCGTTGCTTGCGCAGTCGTCAGCTGCCTGCACCCCGTCAGTGCTGCTGTCCACAGCGGGGCAAAGGTGCTGCTGAGACTGGGGGAAGTGTAGGTTTGATTTAGGCTGAGACGGAGAGCAACACAGTAGTGCTACAGAGTTACTGGGGGGCAATATAAAGCTGAGCCTCTTTGCTCCTAAATATTTCCCATACAGAGAGTGAGGGGATTTTGCAATGCTAAGGAGAATTTTCAGGGAGACAGCGACCTTGGTGGTTGGAGTCTGATAGCTGCACTTGCTATTACCAGCACAGATGAGCGGAGGAAAGCGGAGCTAGGAAAAAATTAACCAAAGCAGAGGATACACACATTTAAACCAACATTATAAAATTGTTGTACCAACCAACCTTCTATAAAACTAACCTGCTGTTACTTATCCTATTCTTCAATGCAAAGCATCAAGCTGATGCAGTAGCGCTCAGTCCTTCTGTGTTCAGACCAGCAGCACTTATTTTAAAAAATCATGAGATTTTGCTCTGTTTCCTTTTTATTCCATTACTCTTCTCTTGCCCTGGAGCCAAGCTTGATCCCATCCCCAGAGGGGTGTGCTGAGCCCATGGGCTGTCGCTGGGCCAGGGGCTGCAGGTGCCGGTGGCCACCTGTGGCAAAGGGAAGAGGTGGGAAACACTCTGCCAGGCGATGGTGGGTCCGTTCCGAACTGTGAAGACTGAGCAGTGTTTCTCTTTAGCACTGGCTGTCCTCTAGACACAGTTTCAAAGGCAGAGACAGGCAGCTGTGCTCTGAGTTGTCCATTGGAGCAACCAGTACAAACTTGCCCTTCTCCGGACCCTTGCCCCAGCAGCCCGAGGCCTCGGTTGGAGCAGAGGAAACTGGTGTTTCACAGAGAAACCTGAGGTACTTTTGAGAGAAAAGGTGATCTATAACTAACACAGAAGGGCTAGTTTTCTCTGGAAAATGCATTTAAAGTGCTTCCCAATATTTTTGTGAAACTAAAACTGTACAGGTCATACTATAAATGTCCAGGAAAGGGACCAGGGGAGGATTACGCAGCTCTCAAAATGGCAGCGTTACTGACCATCAGCACTGTCAGAGGTTTACTGAGAGAGGTGGGGGGAACAGAAGCAGTGCTAGTACCCTGGTCTCCTGAGATATTACAGTAGGTCTGAAATACCTCTGCACTGGCTTTTATTTTCATATTTCAGTTGCTCTTCACAGATGAAAAAGAGTAAAGAGGACAATGGAGAAATGGGCCCAAGGTCTTCTGGCAGCTGTTGTTGTGGGAGTGCAGTTAGGTGTCTGCTCCTCAGCCTACCTGGGGGAATAGGGCTGCGGAGGAACTTGTGGGATATTTGCTGCTTTGCTCATCCATCAGGCAATATTTATTTGTTCATTAATTTATTTTATGAAGATTGTACAGGCTACACAGTACAGTTCTTCACTGATCACTCTTTGTTCAGAGTTTACAAACCATGACTTGATGGGAAGTGCAACACTACAGTCCGCCTCCTGCTCTTGGAGCGAGCAGTATACTGCGAGTTGCTTGGGGAGGGACCGTAAAAACAAGCCACAATACTGCACCTTTGTAGAGACTGTTATTCAACTTTTTTTTTTTTAATTTAGAAGTTTTTGAAATGTATAAACAGGACTTTGATATCCCCTTTGCAGTGGACTAGAAAAGCAATTGCATAAGGAGAATATCCACACCAAATTAGAAAAACAGAATGCTGGTATAACTTTGTTACATTAAATTTCTGTTAAATAAAAACAAAGCATACAAGAGGTGGAAGCAGGATCAGGTCACACAGGAGGACTTCAGAGACACTGTCCGAGTGTGCAGGAGTGGGGCTAGGGAAGCCAGAGCCAATGGGGAGTTGGACCCGGTGAGAGATGTGAAAGGCAACAAGAAGGGCTCCTGCAGGTACATCAGCATAAGGAAGGGCAGGGAAAATGTGGGCTCACTGCTGTTGAGGGGAGTGAGGAAGATGGAGACAGACTCTTCTCAGTGGCACCCAGTCAAAGAAGTAGCAATGGGTACAAAATGAAAAACAGAAAATTCCACTTAAATTTAGGACTTTATTTATTTATTTATTTACTTATTTTACTAAAAGGGTTATTGAACATGGGAACAAATTACCTAGAAAGGTGGTGGAGTCTCTGTCCTTGGAGATACACACAACTGGACTGAACACACCCCTGAGCAACCTGGTTTAGCTGACCATACTTGAAGTAGAGGTTTGGACTAGGTGGTCTCCAGAGGTGCCTTCCAGCATCAACTATTCTGCAAAGCTGTGACATTCTGTAATTTGCGATTTAAACCAATAGCTGTGCTAACAATCTGGACTAAATTAATCTCTCTGTAAATCAATTGAATATTCATTATCAAACCTCTTGTCAACTTAATTTAACCTAAACCTAAGTGTTCTATAAAAGTTTTTATTGAATCAGAGGCCAACAGAAATATGTGCAGCTTTCAATTCCAATGAAATCAACTTTTTTTTTTTTTTAAACAAATAGTCTTTTCTCAAAGTGAAACTGGCTGGAAACAAAAGTGAAACTTGCTTTATTGCTTTTTATTGTTCACACTGAGAGAAACAGCAAAAATAAATGGAGGTCATAAGTAATGCTAAGTAAATTGAATTAAAAATACGAATTTCTTTACAATAGCAATGCCACTTTTAGTAATACAGTGAAGAAATTAGAGTGTTTAATGTTACCTTCATTACATTGACAGAGCCCTTTTGATCTTTTGTTTGAGCTTTCTGTAGCTCTACCTCTTTTTCATCAAATTTATCTGACCCAACTCAAGTGCCTCAAGGTTGTAAATATCTGTAAGATGCAAGTTGCTATAATTTGTAAGAGACTATAGAAGGTAGACTAGCGTAAATCACACTGAGAAAGTGAGTAATTTATTCCGAAATAAGTGCAGCCCACTGCTGTCATTGGCTCCAAGAGGAGAGATGCCCATTTGTGCCTGTGTGTGCAGAGAAAGGTGAAGGCTGAGTTAAAACAGATCAGGCCTGCTTTATTTTACACCTTCTTGTTAGCTGTTTTGCTGATAATTCTGCCTGATCCTAAAGTCCATTCCTGTTCTTGGGATGCTAACCTGCATGTATGTTTCATTTGCCACTTACTCTCACAAATAGCCACTATGTTACTCACCCTCATGCATGCTCTCTCTGCAACTACAAACACTGAAGTTAAGCTACCTGGGGTTGGCTGCGACTTCTGGGAAACAGTATGCCTGTTTTGTCACCCTGTGATCTGGTTGGGCTCGCTTTAAATAGCACATTACGCACTGCAGATTGAATTAATGTATGTTGAGTTGAATAGTGGTACTACACAGGATTTAGAGAGAACACTCTCCACCTGGCATCGCTCTGGCTAGATGTGGATAGCTGACAGTATTTTTTTTTCATCTTGAATTAAAATAAAAGAGGTCTGTGACACTCTCCATTCCTCAAACAATGTACAGACGTTTGTGGCCATTTAATTCCTTCTGTTGGAGGCCTTCCTCTCCATGCTTGTTATATATGGCCTATATATTCCCTTATATACCTGGTACATGGACTCCCTCCTCCTTTTCTTGGCAGTAATTCTGATACTTGGCAGCAACAAGGACCTTTTCTTGCCCCTCTTATTATAAGAGAACCTCCAGTACATAAACAGGTTCTTTTTGAACTAGTTTAATATGAACAGTTTTATCTTATTTTGTCTTCCAGCTCCGTTTGAAATAACTCACTATCAGAGATTCATTTAAATTTTTGAAGTTCTCTTTTAATGCAAACTCTGATTCAGCCTCTAGTAGTGCAAGATAGTGTAGCCCAGTAATACTGTCTTCTTTTCTTAATTCTTAAATGTTTCCCTTCCTCTCCCCATGTGGGATAGGTGAGAAAAGCAATTGCCTCCACAACTTAATGCATTGCAACTCAAAAACTTGCTCTGTCCTTGTAATTTTGAATCCCAGCCCAGCTGGTGGTTCCTAGATTTCAGGCTCTGAATATGAGTTCAACACTTTTAAATGAATTATTCTGAACAATACTATCAAAGAGTCCTTTTTTTTTTTTTTCAGATTCAGACCCTGAAAAAACAACATTCTTATAAATGAACTAAATGCAGAGAAAAATATTTTTCTGTTTTCTTTTATATATTTATTTATTTTTTTTCTTCCCTGTTTCTTTACAGTGCTTCTCCTCTTTCTATTGTCTTTCGGTCTGGCAAAGATGTGTGGGGCATGCTGTTTTTGTATATAACTGGCCTTGTTCTTATTTGTGAAGTGATTTCATCAAAATTAAAATGGGCACGTTGGTGTTTTGTTCACTAACTAGACAGCAAAGTCCTGTCTCTTGAGGAGCACTTTTTCCTTGTATCATAAGCAGTTAGCGGAGTACCGATTATCATTTTCATCTGCTGGCTATGGACAGTTCTCTTCAAAAACAAGATCATGGATAATGTCGCAGCTCTCACCGGTAAGTTTAGGTTTTAATAATCTGCCTCCTTATGAAAACATATTATCAACTCTGAAAACAGAAACAATGAAGATATGTAATGAACTGGGATACAGTTTTGGTTTTGATCCTTAGCACACAGCCTGTTCTTCGTTCATAGTTTCATGTTGATGCTATTAGGTTTGATTCTTTGAGCTTAGGTTTTTGGTCTCTTATGCTATCTGTATTACTTGCCTGGGTATTACGGTACCTATATTATATTATACTATACAATACAGATCTTCCTGTTGATATAGTAATGAGCTTCGAGCACATCAGTCAGAATTGTTGATTCTGACGTGTGTCACTTTACATTTCCTAACATTAAATTTCATTGATCATTTTGTCACCCAGCCATTCATCTCTTAAAATCCTTTTACATTCCTTCACAGTCAGCCCTGGTCTTTGCTACCTCAGTCATCTTTCCAACCTCTGGATTAAGCATCGATGCCCCAGCGTTACTTCTGGAGCCCCTTTAAAAGCAGACTTTCTAAAAGCTCCTGCTGGATGATGCTTACTATTGCTTGAAGTGTAAGTCCCAGGCAGGAGGGTGAAAAGAAGGCGTTGGAGGCAGGTTCCAGAAGGTGGAAAGCTAATGTACTTATGCAGTGTGCAGCTTTAATAACTGATAGAAGTAGTTAAAGCATAGCTCTTGAATGACTGTGCAGGGTGCTGAAGAATATTTTCCCCCAGTTGGGTCCCTCACCATATGTACAGTATTATTACAGTAACTGTATTGTACCATATAAATGAATGATTTATGTAGTGATTTATCCACTCTACCATGACTGTGTGACCAATCTCTATTACTAGATCCTATTCAAACCTTTACAATGGCAATATATGCAACTTTGTATTCTGGAGCATTACCTGCTCTTTAAGCAATAAGACCCGATAGGGTGTACATTATTGGCCGCTAGAGCATGCCTCTGTGTGTTCATTAAGCACAAGTCTAGGGACAATGTGCTGGGGCTGCATCCATGGAAGAAGCAGGTTTCAGACTAGTCATATAGCCCCAAAATTGTTTTCCTGGGATGAGAGTGAACATTTGTAATTTTTATGAGAGACCAAAAAGCGAAGTTTGCTTTCCTTTTACTCAAACTGTTCCTAGATAAAGAAAAATAGTAGAGGATGGGAAGAGACATTCAAGTGACAGTCATTTCCCATGCAGATTTTAACTAATGGTTCAAATGTTTTTGGCTGTTGATGCTGTGGCGCTTTTTTTTTCTGCCATTGTGGCAGGTGCTGCTGTGAAGTTCTTTACTCCTTTCCTTTTGGTCCTGAGTTGCTTTCCCTCTCAAATTGGCTCTTCTGGCAAGCAGGCCCCTTTGATCTTTTGTTTAATGACCGAAGAGCTGCAGGGCACTAAGTAACGGGTGGAAGAGGTGGTTTTAAATGATCACCAGATTAAAATTAAAGCTGCCATTGTCTGTGACCTACCTGAAGTCCCTGAGCATTTGGAGGCACAGTGGCTTTGGACTATACATGCATTGTGGCCAGCAGGACTAGGGAAGTGATTGTCCCCTTGTACACGGCACTGGTGAGACCACACCTCGAATATTGTGCTCGGTTTGGACCCCTTGCTACGTGAACGGTATTGAGTTGCTTGAGTATGTGTGGAGAAGAGCAACAAAGCTGGTGAAGGGACTAGAAAACAAGACTTTTGAGGAGTGACAGAGGGAATTTGAGTTGTTTAGTCTGGAGAAGAGGAGGCGGAGGGGAGACCTCATTGCTGTCTACAACTACCTGAAAGGAGGTTGTAGTGAGGAGGGTCTCTTTTTCTCAGGTGACAAGTGATAAGATGTGAGGAAACGGCCTCAAGTTGTGCCAGGGGAGGTTTAGATGAGATATTAGGAAGAATTTCTTCAGGGAGAGGGTGGTCAAGCATTGGAATGGGCTGCCCAGAGAAGTGATGGAGTCCCCATCTCTGGAGCTATTTAAGAGATGTGTGGACGTGGCGCTAAGGGACATGGTTTTGTGGTGGGACTCGGGGTCAGGCTGATGGTTGGACTTGTTGGTCTTGAAGGACTTTTCCAACCTAGGTGATTCTGTGCAAGATTCTACACGTGATTCCACGAGTTGGACTCAATGATCCTTGTGGGTCCCTTCCAACTCAGGATATTCTATGATTCTGTGATTCTGTGATTGTATGATCTTCCAAGGGAGGCTGCATCTTGGGTTGTAGGCTTAATTATGGGATGATTTGGCAACTTGCCCTTAGGTGGCAAGTAGTATTGTACCTACACTGTGACTGATAGAAAATTCTTTCTGCTGGTTTGGCAATTCAACAATAAATTCACATCGGGGAGGAGGAAGTAGATCATGAGTGTTTACTACTCCCAGTATATTGTTTTTAAGTATATTCTTTTTAATAGCAAATGAACAATCAAACCAGCCTAGCTGCCAATGAAATGAGATAAAATTAGTAATTCATCTGACAGACTTCTAAATGCGTTCCTCCAGCCTTTTTATTTCATCAGTGATTTATCCCTGACTGATGTTAATTTCCCCTGCAGTTTTTCTAAGGGCTGGTCTTTATTTCCTCATTCAGCCTTTTTTCCTTAAAAGAATTATCAGAAGCATAAATGCATCTGATACATTCTTTGTAATAAGCTAGGAAAGCTCCCAAACGCCCAGCTGCCAAGAGAAGTCTGCTGGAAGGGCAGTTAGCCACAGTGCCACATGTATGACCCTAGGGGAAGGTAAAGTGGGAAAGGCTTGGAGCACAGTGAATAGCCAGAAAAAGACGCAGGGGTGGTCTGGGGAGTGTAACAGGGCATCCTTCACTGGAACTACAGCTTAAGCCACATTTCCATTTGTATTCATTTCTCAGAATTGCACTAATGCTATGAAATAAAATATTGTCCTCTGTACAGCCCTCTTCCTAGAGCCCTTTCTTGATACTATGTTCCCTCACAGCTTGCATGTGTTTCTGGAAATAGACTCTTTGCCTCCTTTCCTTCCTGTACATTTAGTAGTAGCTCTGTAAAGTTCAGTGCTCTTGAAGGAAGCCGTCAGTGGAGAAGAGGGTCAGGGCAAACACCGAAGTCCTTCTGACTCTGCTTCCCAAATTAAGGAGAAAAAATCATGGCAGAGAGAGAAACTCCATCTTGTCCTGTGTTAGTAGGGAACAACTTTTCCTGGTTCCTCAAAGAACTCTATTTAAGTAGTTGCTTGCTTTGTGTTTTCAGTATGTGTATATGTATATATATATATACATACACACACACATATACACACACACACACACACACAAATATATATATACACACACACACAGGGACAGATGTTCCTATACAGAATATATGCAGAGACACATCCTGGAATTCTCACAGGTCTTTGAGGGCTGGACAAATCCTGCCTTAACACAGAATAATTCTTTTTTCCTTCCCTTCCCTTCCCTTCCCTTCCCTTCCCTTTCCTTCCCTTCCCTTCCTGAGAGAGTGGAATCAGTTATCACCACTGTGATAACTTCACACTTCTGCAGCATATGATGCAACACTTCAAACTTGGCTTGCAAGGCAGTTCGTTTAAAACAGTAGAAAACAGCCTAAGATTTGTTCCTCTAAGTTTTGTTTATTACTGACATAAGGATATGAAAGGGCATAATTTTGGTAGCTAGATCTAATCAGCACTTTGTATATAAAGTGCATCAAAAACATGCATCAATAGCAGTCCGTCTTAGCGCGTCTGTATTCCAGATTTGTGTAGTATAAGCTAACTGTTCCTTTTGGTTCTCCTGAACCCCAGCTGGTCTTGCTTAATTTCACACTATTTTATATTCTGTTTATTACTGAGGCCAACAAATATTTTATTTTAGCTGTTTGTACATGTTAAACAAACATGGGATCCTGGTGGAATGTCTCTGGCAGAAACATGCTAATTCCTTATACCCTCAGAGTCCCTTCCACTTGAAGGAATGGGCTCGGCCAGTTAAATTAGGCACCCAAACAGGAAAACCACAGACACATGATTACAGTTTCAGCCAAAGCTAAACGGTGCGGCATGAAAGTTGTGTTGTTGTTTGGCTTTTTCACAGTGAGGCCTGCGTGAACAGAGACAGCTGGCAATGTCTCTGTCAGAGCCTGCCTGCAGGAAGCAGGAGAAAGGGGATTCCTGCTTCGTGGAGCTGGCAGAATCGGTTTAGCTCTCCTCCATGAAAAGATCATCATAGGTGTCCAGCAACAAAAGAGCACATTTAAATTTGCAGCTCGTTTCTAGTCATGTCTTAGGTGCCCAGAGACTCAAAAGTCTAAGGAGTTCAGGCTTAGTTTTTCTGCAGGTTTCTGCTCTGGTCGAGGTCACCAGGCCCTGTGCGCTACTGCCAGTGATCATGAATCTCACGGAGCTGCTGGTGCAGTTGGACTGTCAGGAGAGATGGTGACTATCTGATGGCCTGGTGGGTAGGAGACTTGCACAGGAGTTACTAATTTGGGAGCTTTCATGAATATTTCAAACCCAGTCTTTCAGTTTCTTGCCAGTGCTCTAACCACTGGGATGTTAGGTTTAAAAAGAAAGAGCACTACCATAAAACTCCATCTTAAAAAAAGCAGTAGGCCTGCTGTTTTCATTGAAAGAAAGAGTGCGGTGCAGACAGTTCTGTGGTGTAACTCCTGAATAGCTAAATACGTCTTTTTCTTTGTCTATTCAGCTGTCTGAGCATCTCGCATTCAGTGAGGTAGAAATTTAGACCCAACCTATGTTCATGCCTCTTCTTTGCTAGTTCTGGTGACTCCTGAGAGCTGTGGCCAACTCTCGTTGCCAACACTACCTAAAATTCTTGTTCTTTGGTTAGGGAACTTAGGCTAGGCATTTTACACAAAGTTTGTTGTGCACTTCTTCATCAGCCAGATGTCCAAAAGTTAAGTTTTTCAATGTACAACTTACAGTACTTTATTTACCTAGCCTTTAGCTGTTAGGATGGTATGTACCTTAGAAATACTTAGGCAGATAGAAATCTGAATACAGGCTGCTAGACCAGTCCTTTAGAGAGTGACAGTGAATGATCATTGTGACTGGGCCTATCAGGATGGAGCACAAGTGTGCTTCTTTATTTATTGTTAATAGAGCCTCAGCTGTATATTGTGTTCTTATGCATTCATTGTGCTGCCATTGCCAGACTATAGCTGGAGAGTGCTTGGGAGTATGAGGTAGCACTCAGTAAAGCTGTCTGACTTCACAGAGTCCTACATGGAGCATATGAGACTGAGCTGTGCTGACTTCTGCTTTGCTTCTGAGGAAAGCTTGAGTGGTGTTTTTTAACTGAAACTGTAAGCTGTTTGGTCCTTGGCTACGTTAAAGACACAGCTTCTCTACACGGGGTGCTGCAGCGATTAAGGTTGGCTGCAGTAACCAAGCTAGCAGCACCCTCATTTAACTGGGAAAGAGCTTGTAACCGTCTACTTTTAAAATTCTTCAGATCTGAAAATTATTTTCCAGCTCTTTGGTCCAGAAGAGGCCAGGCTTCTTGATTTAGCCCGTGCCTCTAATAGTAGCTATTTCATTTTCAGAAGGACTGAGCCAAGTTGCATACAAGCACTTTTTTGAGTGAGGGATTTTTTTTTTGTGGTGGTTTGATGGCACATTAGGTACGGATTACAGTTTAGTATTGCTCCCTCAATAAAAATTGCTTAAGGCATGGTATTTGTAGAGTGAAATAAGAGTGATCAAAGATGTAGGATTCCTGCTTTCTATGTGAACTGGACTTTTGTTAGTCTTTGTCATGTTGGTGGGTGGAAAAGGCCAAGGGATGGTTGTTTGCCTAATGATAGAGCAGAATACATCTGGGAGGAAGCTTGAAACACTGTCGCTGTGTCTGCAAACAATCTAGTCACATCAAATAGATGCCCACTGTTTGACAAAAATCACTGAAATAGGGAGATAATGAGGATAATGAAATAAAGGAAAAGAGAGCATCTCTGTCCTTTAATACAGTGACCTTTTTTGAGATGTGTCATTTATGCTAGTGTTTGTGTGAGTGTTGGGCCATGTTGATTTTACAGTACTTAGTTGCAAGATGGCTTCTTTCCAAAGCTGAGGAAGCACCCTGTGGCTGGCCTTGCTCTTTAGGCCCAATAAACTATTACAGTAATGCTGTAGTTAATAGTTTCTGGAAAGTTGATATCTATCTGCATTTGAATGCACACATTTTGGGATAAATATTGAGAAATCACAGGTATGTAACGCAAATCCTGGGTGTGCCAGCCAAGCCTGTAGAAAAAAGCTTGTTAGGATTAATCTCTAGCAGGGTAACTAATGCAAAGGGAATGAGGTACTTTCCTCCCTGAAACAGCAGAGATTTGACGTAGCTTTCAAAGGGGCTTCACTGGAATGCAGTTGGTTGCTTTGTGCAGTAGGTGTGCTAGCTTATTTAGTTTAGAACTGCTTGCTTTAGACCTGAGAATACTATACTGAATTAAAAGAGATATATTGAAGCATACTCCACAAATAGATTTAAAACAAAATATCTTAGTTTGGAAGAAATGAGGTACATAATTATCCAATCTATGTTAAAAGCATTAAAGGCAGCAGCATATGAAAGCTGTCTTACCTCCTGCTCTGCTCTTTGAGCTTTGCCAGATTTTTATGTTTGAGGAACCATGTTTATGAGTGATGTATTTGTTACATCCCATCTCTGTCTAGTTTTCACAGTGACTTCTGCATGTAATATCAGGAAAATGAATTGCAGCCTGAAATCACGAATGTGGTATTTTAGGAAGGAGTAGCTAAAGAAGACTCATTTTATTAATAGTTCTCCAAAATCTTTCTTGGGTGGAATATTACGTGCTGGTAACGTCTGTGTAAAACGATGGGATTTTTTCCTTGTGAGTGCTGTAGGCAGCTAATAGCAGTCAAATTCCTTTGAGTGGTATGTAATTGTTAGCCCCATAAAAAGAAAAATAAATTGCTGTTTTTATCAATAAAGCTATACAGAGCTGAATACCACCAAAAAGAAAATATCAGTATAATCTAGAGTGTTTAACCATGGTGCACTGCATTCCAAAGTAACACACTGGTATTTATAGTTTCAGATTGAGAACTTTTTATTTTGCCTCTACATTTTTTCAAAATTTCATCTGTATTACATGCTTCGTTCTGGATAGTTCATCAGGCAGGGCGAGGATATTTGGAGATCCTTTCTAAAACTCTTAATCATTTTTCAAAGAAAGTTAACGGAAAGGGTAGATTTTCTTGATAATCCTTTCAAAATTAAAATATAACACAAAAACATTATGTTTAAGTGACATTAAGGGTCTTACTTAAACCAACTAAAGCTGGGGAATTCAAAGGGAATAACACTGTCCTGTAAACTGCCCTCATGTATTACAGCTGACAGTGGGGAAACAGAGAGGTTGAGAGAGCAGTTCAGGTAATAATCTTCAGAGTTTGGATACTGCCTGAACCCCAATAGTTTAGAGAACAGGATAGATGTCTTTCAAGATCATTCTTTCTCAGGAGAGAAATGGCATTTCCTTTTCATGGTCATGCTGAACGTGGCTTTTCTTTGGTTTATGTGTCTTTGCTTGGTTAACAGTAAGGGCTGACTATCACACAAGTAGTTTCTAAAAAAGATCTAAAATTTGAATCTGAAGCTTAGAGGACTTGATCCCAGGCTTGCTTTCTTCCCCATCTCTAGTTAAAAGAAACTCCAACCAGCCAGAAAGCCCCTTTTACTGTTTTAAAGTATCAGAAGGATCCAAATTCCCTCTGTTTTCATTTGGGGAACAGGCCGACCTTTTTTTTTTTCATTCAAAGCAGTTCAGTGTTCTGTGTTTACATGCTTTATTGGCTTCATATTGCCAGTATATCAGATAAGCATTAGCTAGGCACAGCAGGACTTGTTAGAGAGAATCTACTGTAGTGCTCCCATAATTCATATGAATTATGGATCATTCTAGAAGTTTACTAAAATTCTCCAAATATTCTGACATATCTAAGAAAGGCAGGGGGTTATATGTCTCAGTGCTGTTCTCTTAAGCTGAGGGTGGCAGATTTTTGTGTAGAAAAGGGAATTTAATATTCTTGGTGGGTTTTGTTGTTGGTTTGTTTGTTTGTTTGTTTTTTCCAAATAAGCTAAAACTGCACTTAATTTGAGGCAGCAGAGAGACTTTGCCTTTCGGCCACTAACACTAAGGTTAGCCCACATTTTACAGAGCTCTTGCAAGCAGAGCCTGCAGTATCTGATTAATGTCAGAATCTCCTTTCAGTTTTTCTCTGAACATTTTACTTTAAAATTTGCATAATTGTTTAAAATTGCACATTTTGCTGATATTGGCCTATTAAATGATACACAAAAACACTACACAACATTACCTCACATTATAGTACTGACAAGATCAAAACAGAAGGTGACACTTTTATGAAGTTGTGTATTTTGCAATTCAGGGCCGTAATTGGAATATATTAATAGTTTCCTTGACACCCCCTTATCCTGCTCCACCCCTGTTCCCCTTGAAGTGGTTCATGAAAACTCTGAGAGTGTTTAACACATTTTAAGCTGTCCAGTTCTATGTACCTCCTTGTAAAATAGTTTGGAATGATGATTCGTACTTGGTGAGAAGTGCTCAGACATAAACTCACACATACACATAGCAGCACATAAAGCATGAACCTGTTAAGGATTTCACCTTTTAAGAAATGACAGAATAATTACAGGACAACATGTCCGTCATGAGTAAAAACAACTAAACTAAAGTGCTTTCAAGGCTGGCATGGCCTACTTCTAGCAAGCTGCATAAATCATAAACTGCTGAGAGATTGATTCATGCACGAGTGATAACTGGGGTCTATATAATGGGTGTATATATAAGGGGTCTATAAATATGTGGGTAACATACACTGAACTGAATTCAGTTCTTAGTTACAGCTAAGCAACAGAACTGAGCTGATATACCCCAAACCCTGACTTGTGTCAGGACAATGTAGAGCATACAACACATGCTTCCTTAATGAAGGCTAAATAAGCGATTCCATTTTCAAACATCTTTAGGAGGGGATTCTAATAGCTGATAAACTGACCTCAGGCTGAAACTTAGTTTTGTAGTTCTCAGTCCTGGCATGAGTGTTCCTGGCTTAAGGGGGGAAAAAATTAATTAAGTAGGAAAATTAAAAGGTCTTACCTAATTTTACCTGTTTGAAGGTGAATGTAAATAAGACTGTTGATGTTTGCAGCTATGAAAAAAAAAAACTAAATTACTTAGCCAAAAAATAAAAACAATCCCAAAACAGAAATTTGTCTAACTTTTCAAGTCACCTCTAGTCTCTTGTGGTGTCTTTCTGGTGAATAAACTGTTAAACTTTATGAAATTGTATGTTTTTAGGACCTGAAACCTTTCAGGTGCTATGGATAATCTATATTAGTGGGATGATGTTTCTTCCTCTGAACACTTACTGGACAGATTGCACATATGCTCTTGAATTACCAAAGGCCAAGTGAATCCTGAAGAGCTGTAAGCAAGGATAACTCAACCTCTGAAGGTTATCCAGAGGTTTAAGCTACATGAAAATTTTACTTGTCAGAAATACCTACTCTTTACAGGCAGGGGTGCTTTTTTTTTTTTCACCCACATAATTTTAGGGCCACTCTTTCAAAGGTACACTTAATAGGCTTCTCTTTGTGTGCAAAAAAAATTTGTCCCTTAATACACGTTGGCACATTGGTTGGTCTAGATAGCTAAGATTTGCATGCATGGGCAGTAGATTCTGTCATTTATGCATGTAGATAATAGAATTTACATGCACAAAGCTCATTTGGACTCGGCCTTGGAACAGCTTGGGAGGACAGGTATTTAAGATTTGAGGGACAGATGCACAGTAGGGGACTGCTGGGGTAAATGATGGTTGAGTCTGGAATATTGAAATAGGAATGCTAAAGAAAGGATGAAGACAGTGCTCATCTGTGTTTGAGTTGTGCTGAAAGCAAAAAGTTTAAATACCAAGAGCAAGGCAAGAATGATATCAAAGGTCACCTTTCATTGTGAAGACAAGTCTAGCTTGAAACATGAAATTTCCTTTCCTGAAATATGTTTTTGTCCTATGATCTCTGTCCAGTGATGGCCTTTAATCTGGCTTTCATGAAATTTCAGCCAGAGCTTAGTACTTCGTGTCACTCATACCAAGTTATTTAGCAAAGATTGTAGACATTTAAGGGTCAGTCTTCAACTTGTGAGTTTTCTAGGCCCACTGAAGTAAATGCGGCTGTACTGATTTTGTGCCAGCTGAGAAAGTGGCCTTGAATATTTAGATTCTTTCAAAATTATTTCTGTTTGTGGGGTATCTCGCTATTTGATCTCAGTAGGCCAAGAATAACATTCTGCTTCTGAAGTTTAGGGACATTTTTACAGTGTGAGGGGAAATTGGCATCCAGATTTAAATGTTGCCATTTGGGATCCCAACTAAACAGAGCTTGTCACCCACACCAGGACCACAGCACACAGGAAGATAGCATCTGGAATCAGACTATAAAAAGCCTTTTACGTTTTACCAGAACAGTGGTAGCCGGGCCTAGCCCAAAAACACACTGCTTAAACAAGATCTCACTGAAATTAATATGAGTCCCTTTGGAGTCAATAGGATCTTTTTCTCAGTGAGGAGAAAATTCTTGTGGCTCTGTTTCAGTGCACTGACTGTGTAATATCAAGGCCTCCACGGCAATGCACTTAAACACAACTGGGTGAAATATGGAGAGAGCAGAAGTCTTAATTTCAAATTTCTTGGGTTTGTCAGATTATGCTGTATAGTATCAGATTGTTCTGTGAAAGCTGAGGCCACAGGAGTCCCATTACAGCTCCCGGGCTAGATCCTTGGGTGATGTAAAATGGTGTAGTGCTACTGGAGCACCTGGAACTGTGGGGATTCCACTAGCTTGGGATTTAGCCCACTAGGTCTGAGATAGCTATAAAACCTCACTGTGCACTTTGAAAGTGGTACTCCATAAAAGCTTTGCAGTGCAGTTTTTTATAGTGTATATAGGAAACCCACTTTGTGGCTTAAAAACGCCAACTAAACAAGGTCAGCTTTCTGTCACTCTCGCACCACAACTGTTAATACTAATAAGTAAGGCTTTAAGTGTACTGTCTTATTGTGTTTGATCTTTTTTTCCCAGTTTTTAGTTTGTCACTATGAACTGCTTGCATCTTGGACCATTTTTACAAATACATAAAGATACAGGGAGTATCACTAGCAGGGACTGGCTTAGTGCCCGGTGTAGTACAGTGTCCTTCTCTGTCGATGGATGCATGTATTTGCACATAAATGCTAGATGTTTCTACACACACACACAAAAGTAGTATACATCAAGTGTCCTTAAAAACCCCCATTCCTTTTTCATTTCCTAAGTAATGAAATGTCATTTTTGCAAGAAAGTGTTTTGTTTCATAGTGTCAGCTGTTCCAGTGTCAAGACTGAACTCCATTGCACTCGGTGACTGTGCCAGTGATTTAGCATTAATTGTTGAGGTTGGTTTCCTGACAGGCAGACACTGGAAATTTTTTCACAACAATCTTATAAGTAGATTTTTTTTTCCTGCAAGGGGAAGAAAAATCATACTAAGTGAGGTGTACAAGCAGGCATCTATGTGCTTTTCCACTAGTATACACCAGCGTGTGTTTTGGTGAACACAAGATAATATAGGAGACTCCATTCTTTCCAGTTGCACAAAAAATTTTAGAACACGTTTGTAATCAAATGTCTTTGGCTTCTAGCAATCTTTATTTTAGTATTTCATGGTCATCTTTGGAGGGGTGGAAAAAACACCTCTTTCCCCTGTTAATCTTTTATTTGACATATGTCAAATAAAATGCACTAATGGTTCCAGATATGAGACTACATGTCTCTAAAAATATTACACAAGAGTCAACAACACATTCAAAATACCTAATAGCTTTCTGGATAAGGAGCTAAACAACCCATCTACATCTGATTGCTTACTGAGTGTAGGTAGTGGATGCAGCATATATTTTTCTTCACTAAGCGTCAAATTTTTCAAACTTGTCATTAGTAAGAATGAGGGGAAAGAAGAGAAATCATGAAAAGATCAAAAGAACTTCTTACTAGTGTAGGATGTATAACAAAAGTGACCACAGTTGTTACCCCACTAATCCCATAATGTAAACTAGGATTCTGCAGATAATTGATTTTGCAGCATGGCAGCCAAACTGACAAAAGGAGAAGAAAACCTGGATCAGATTAGATTCACTTTAAAAACAAACAAACAAAACAAAACAAAACTAAAAAAAAATCACTTAAATGAAAGTACTGAAAACATTTCATTTGCTCTGCACAGAATTAACTGATATTAGGTGCTGGTAAATGAAAGAAATGGAGTTAAAGAGTAGGTTGATGAAGATGGACAAATAATGGCCCTGTGCTTAGAGTTCCTAGCTGAGATATGAAGGAGCTGAGTGCAGGTCACTGGTGTGTATGTGTCCTGCTGCGTATGTCCCGTGTCTCTAAGGCAGTGTCCTGCAATGGTGAAGCGCTGGCTGCAGCATATGTGTGCCCTGCCAGTACTGCTGTTTGGGAGATGGCATTGCCGTGAACTTCCAGGCACTGAAATGATTTAAGTTAAAGGAGAGCACTTCTGCTGGGGTTAGAGTGCGGTGGCTTCCCTTTTTAACCCAAGTCATTGCTGTGACCTGGCTGACACGGCAGACCTTCAAAATGGAGAACAGGTACACAGGACTGTATCCTTAAGTTGTCATATTTTGGTGGAGAATCTAGAACAGGGATTCAAAGTGCTGTCTGCTGGGAGCAGGGTGTTACCGGGTGCTTCGGACACTCCCTTGAGAGGCCGCGGTTTCAGCTATGAATTAGGCTGAGAGTAGATTTAAACTTGTGTCTTCAGAGAAACCAAGGAGAACAATAGAAGCTTCACACTGTCATGGCTCAGCTCCAGTGAGTAATGCTAAATTGCCTGCATTGTCACAACCATGCACTTCCCCTGGTGATCCTAATGGGTCCCTGCAGATCCACTGAGAATTGCAGCGCTGGCTGTATACATTTTTCAAGATTGTTTCAAGATACCATGGAACACATCCAGAATCCAGAGAGATGTTTTCTTTGGGGCCCCAGACCATCTTATGTTTAATTACTGATGCCATTACTAAAAATAGCCATAGGAAAAGGCACAATTTAATCTTTTAGAGAGATGTTTGGGGAATGGGGGTTAGAGCGACTTGTTTTAGACCATAATTTCCCCATAGGTTAGAATCTATATAATTACAGTAAAATTATAAAAACAGATTGCCTGCCCTTGTGTGCTGTTGTATTCAGACAGTGGGCACATTGTACCGTTATTAAACAAGCGTTGCTTTTCCTAACTTCTTGTATATTTTTCTTAGCCCTTTCATTTCATGCCCTAATCTTCACCTAACTTGTAAAGTTTTGATTGGGTGTTTGATGCTAGTTTCAGAGGTGATGTGTAATTTGGATTTCCTTGCATTTGGTCAGACATAATGAGCCCAAATTATAGCTAGTGGGATTTGTAAGCATATTGCAAACTGAGTGAAAAACTAAGCCAATAAATGTAAGGGAGTCCAGAAGTTATCTGATCTTGAATACAGTATATACTGAAGGCATTATCTGCATTACCTTTCACTCTTCCTAGACCCTGCTAAACTTTTGAGTTAATTAGAGCCACAGTGACCACTAGATTTTTATTCCTCTTTCCTGTTGAAGCTCAAAAAAAAAAAAAAAAAAAAAGTGTCTTGGTGTCTTGGGACACCTTTTCAAACTGACTTGCCCTTCTCTTTTTTAAATTGCACAGCTAGTAGTGATAATTAGATTTTTGCATTCCTGAATATTGGTATATATATATATGTCAAAAGTTCCAAGGAGTTCAGACAAGTGCGTTTTCAAAAGTGAGTCAACAGCTGAAGAAATGGAAGTAGCCCTAGTGACTCTATAACATGTATCCACACCTCTAAAAGTTGTCTGAGTACTTGGAAAACTCAAACTGCAACTGAAAAGCAGTGTATATCCCCAGGCAGCCTTAATTTGCATGATCAGCACTTACTCAGCAGAGCACCGTAAGTATGGGAGACCCTGATATACTAAATGGGTCACATTTAACTGTCCTTGAACAATTTCTCCTATGTATTAAATGTAAACAAGTTTTTTTGTCGTATTCAGCATCACTGTTTCTCTACATTTTCTTTGATACAGGGTTATTTTTCTGTAGGAAATTACGGAGGAAGGCCACAGTGAATATGCTGTGCAACTTTCCTCCCATAGTCTTGTTAAAGAATTCTACACTTCTCCCATTTTGTTTTCCTTGTGATTGTGGTGGGTTTTTTTGGGGGGGGGGGGCGTTCCCCCCGCCCCAAGAGTTGGATAATTCCATCCGGGCAAAAATTAAAAAATGAAAGAGTTGTTCTTATAGCTGAGGGTTGTAGGACAAATCATACTGTCTCTTGTAGTCTCCAAAGGCTATTTCGAAAACTGACTGTTCATTTCTTGTCATGTAAATCCACTGCCCACAGATCAAGCTGTCAGCTGGTGCCAGGAAAGAAGATGCAAAAGACCACTGGTTTTCAGAAGCTACAGAAGGAAACTGATAGCAGAGTTCAAATGTAAATAAAGATGGCAGGAAAATAGTTTTCTCTTTCACAGTTATATCCAGACAAGTCCTTTTTTAATACTTTGGTGTTTTCCAGTGAAGTATTGAATAAGTTTTTTTCCTTTATGTTACAAGAGAGACTTTCTACACATTAAAATTGTCTTTTTAAAATAGTATCCAGAAAATCTTTCTCAAAAGTGAGTAGTTTTGTATCCTGAACAATTTTGAACAGAACTCCACTAAGTCATCGTATCCAATGCCAAAAATGTAAGACCTGCTTTCAGTGCAGAGGAATGAGAGGAAGAGAGTGAGGGAAAAAAACTTTAAGTTACCTTACATAAAGAAAACTTTAGAAAGGACTGTTTTTAAGCATGCTACTAACTTTGACATAATTAGTTTGCTGTTAAAACTATTATACATTAACATCTAAAAGAAAATGAGTGTAATTACAAATTCCGTTCGGTGTGCATTCTTATTTTACAGATTTGTAAGCCTATATACCTGCATATGCAAAATTCTCTATTTAGATCACTGATTTCCAAAATCCTATATATTGTGAAAGTTTGGATTTCAAAACTGAATACTAAATTTTGTGAAATATGAGGTCATATGTCAGCAAAAGAGTCAGGTTTGTTCAGGTTTATTCAAAATCCATCCCATTCAATGTGAAAATATAAATTCATCAAAAGATTCAGTCTTAGGGAGCAGAACACTCCTAATAACTCTTAAACAATTCTCAAGATGAAGCCCTACATTTCAGAGGCTAAGTTTGAGGTAGCTTCTTTTTTTTTAAATAATAAAAATGTTCATTTTTACAGTCAACATTTCTTCACCACCACCACCCAAAAAAAAAGAAAAAACAAAAAACCTTACTAACATTGCTATTCTTGAATAGGAAGTTCATAGGACACAAGTGCACTTTTACTGACACATTGCCTTTAAGAACTCTTTTGAATACATTATCTCCATAGTGTTCTTAAATTTGACTGTCTTAAAACAGTCAAATAAGTTGGATAATTCCCTTCAATGTGTTTTCAATTGCAGATCATGGCACTTTCATCCAACAATGTTGAGATAACTTTTAATTACAATAATAAGAACCACATGGGCAATGATTGATGCAAACCTGATGTGTTCTCTTACTTTACTAATCTTTTTAATTAGAGGCAAAAGAATGCTTTATCTGTTGAGAAGGAAATGAGATAGGTTGTGATATTCTGCTGCACTTTCATGACTGCAACATCTTGATTGTTTCCCAGAAGTATGTGTTTGTGTGGACGCAAAAGGTGAAAGAAGCTTGTACAGAGTTCTCTCTTCTGGCTTTGCTTCTCTTTAGCTCAGCGTGGTGCCCCATATGGCACTATATGTTCATGTTATGCTACTCTTCCATTAGTTTTACTTTAGTTCTATCAGCTTCTTACAAGCATAAGTTTCCAAACTCAATTAGAGGGCAAGGAAAAGAGAGTTTAAAACCACCAGATGTTAGAGCAGTTGCTTACCAAAGGGTCATGTGTATGATGTGTTGAGAAAGGCCTATGAGATATCTTGTTCTTTAACTCTCCCTAGCTACATGAGTTATGAGATCTCAGCATCTTCCTGCACCATGTCTTGGGTCCACAGTGGCTATGGTTTGAGGTAGTTATAGTTTAGGGTGGTGTGAAAGACAGACAAACAGAGCGATGTTGATTCTGAAGCTAAAGCAGCTCTTTGAAACAGATGCTGTGAACTAGTTTAATGTGTTCGCTTGCCTTGAGTATATGGCAGGTTAGATTCAGGTCCCTGTGTGGCTGAGTTACTTTGGAAACTTACAGGTAAGGCTTAGGTTTCACACATTTGCCTGGAATTTTTTTTGTCTTGCAAGCACTCCGAGTAGGATTAATGGCCGTGGTGGAAAAACAGCACAGAGACTTTTCCCACTTACTATAGTTGTGATTTATTCTTTCACATTATATAGTGCCAATAGTGTAGGAAGTGAGTTACTAACAAGTAAAGGCAAGGTCTCTGCTCTAAAAGGTTCATATTCTAACTAGAAATATGACACCTCAGGCCTTCATATGGAGGCATGAAGGCAATGAAATTTCTGGGGAGGAAGAGAACATAGAAAGCATACACACTTAAGGTCTCAAAAGCAAAGTCAGTTTGTGATACCTAGATTTTGTGGTTCAAATGAGAAGCCTGTATATTAGCCCCCATCAGCGGAAGAATTAGTGAAACTTCACAAAATGTTCTGTGCAAGGAAAGAACAGCGCAAACAAACTTTCAGAGATCTGAAGCTGTGTAAGCTTCCTCTGCTGCTTTAGCAATAGCATATACATGACATGGATTTCAGCCAGTGTTGTGGCTTGGTAGTCAGTGCTAGCATGTTAAGATGCTGACTTTGGGCCTGATCCAAATGTCTTTGAAGTCAGTGGAAGACTTTCAACTTCAGTCAGTGGGTTGCGGAGGTGTTTTGAGGTGCCTACTTGTGCTAGCCAGTTTGGAAGTATCAATGAGAACAGAAGAAGGGAGAAGTTCAGTTTCCTGTATCAACTGAAATAAGGGAAAGGGATTTTCAAAAATTTTTTTTTTTAAAAAATTTGCTGATCTTTATGGTTGTTTCCACATGAGAAAATGGATTGGGTTTGGGATAAGGGATGGTAATGGAGATGGAAGAACAGCTTGAGTGACTTCTCTTGTGACTCTGTGTATGGTAGAAGTGGGTGTGTCAGCTATGAGCTGCTTTAAAGCTGTTCCAGGCAGCCTTTCAGTAGAACCTGGTAGCACTTGGTGCCATTCAAACTGTGACCTTGTCTGCAAATCAGTTTCCTATGATTGCTTAAGTGGTGATACTTCCAGCAACGCAACTGCAAAAGTTAGGCCTTTAAAAAAAAAAAGGAAAAAAAAAAAAAGGAAAAAAAAATTGGACTTGCATTACACTTATTGACAAAATGGTTGTTTTAGTCGAGCCAATTCATCCATCCCTAGGTCTGGACACAGTAACTCCGTAGAACCATTCTCTAATGTAACAAGAGTGGCACTAGGGAATTGAAGTGCTCAGAAAGCTTACATTTGTTTCAATCTGTCACACTCAGCATGAGGATGTATGGTGAAAGCATGGAGGGGATATTGCATTTTGGGATTCCTCAAAGGGTGCCCTGGCATATATTCCTCCACACATGTTTGTCATATCTAAATTATTGAGCAATTGAATTTAGTAATAATGGCCATGAATTAACCATCTGTCAAAGATGAGAAATGTCTACTTTAACCCTCAGGCTGCCACAGATGCCTTTATTTGGTGCCCACAGCATTCCTTTGGTTGCCAAAATGGAAGTGTGGCAGCAGACCAAAAGTTAACTGGGGGGGGGATACATTCCCTTCCACTTTCTGAGAAATGATTGTTTTCTTGCTCGTTTGTTTCAGCCAAACTCTAGCAATATCAGAGTTGTTTCTGCAGATTGTTTTGATTTTGAAGAAGAATGACTGCTTTATGCTGCAAATACATTTCAGCTTTATAGAATCATGATTTTTTTTTAATTATCTTTAATGTTACCTGAGGTGAGTTGTACGTTGCATAGAAGGCTTAGAACTGAAAACTATTGGATTTTCTACTTAAATTGTCCTCCACTTCAATCCATCCTATAAATAAGGCAGTATATCTTTAAAAATAGAGTACAATTGTATCTTCAAAGAGTTCAGATAGATCAGAGATCATATGCCATACTTACTTCTTCACTGTGTACTTCACCTATAAAAACTATATTGAATCCTCAACATCCAGACCAAAGCTTCTAAAGGAATTAATGGACCAACTCATTTAGAAAGATAGCAGGTTAACTGGTGGACATCTACATGGTGATCTATTTATTGATTTATTTCCTGCTTGGACTGAACTTTCCTCAACTATTTTCTAAGATCTGTATTAGCCTCTACTAAATTTTCTATAAAAACTGGTTTAAAAATTGTAATGACATTCCCATTAAGTCTGTTTGAGCACCGACTTGATAATTTTGTGTAGATGTAACTACTAGACCTGTTTTAGAAAATATATGGAAATGTTTTGGGGGAAAACTTTTCAACAACCCCACCCCCCCATCCCCAACCTGCTGGAAGGCAGTTGTGGCATTTGATTTCAGTAGTGTGGGAAGTGGGCATCTTGTTTGTGGCATCTTGAGTGATGCAACTTGTCTCGTGGTAGTTTACTTTGTTTGTTTATTTGTTTTTTCTTTTATAAGTGAACTGTTTTTCCTTCTCTTGCCTCCCTTTTTCCTTTCAGTCCTTTCTGATGATCTGAAGTTCTCTAACTGGTCTGTTTTGACCTTATAACTTGTAGAAACATCCCTATGGAAAACATCAAGATCGTTAATGACTTTCATGATTTCTTTAGGAAGGGAAGAGGGAGCATGAGAAACGAAGTGCGTGAGTTCATTTTTTGTACAGTAAGCTCTTTGGTATACCTGAAGTGATCAGTTCTCTCACATGTCTCTCACAGTAGCTGAACGTAGTCACAAAAGTGCCTCCTTGCTGCTCAGGAGTTAAAAGCTGATGGTGTTGAGGAGGAGAAAAGTTCTTCATTCTTAACCATGGGCTGTGAAAAGCTGAGCAACTAAATGGCTGCTAACAGTTCTCCCTGCTTGAGGAGTTCCTGGAAATCTCCTGCTCCATGCATCTTCTTTGGAAGAATTATCCGCTACCTGTTTGGAGCCAAGTCAGGTCACTTTTGCCTGACCAGGGCTGTAGGGCTGAGATTCTAGGAATCTAGCCCTGGCAGCTAGTGACAACTTGCAGTACCTTTATGGACTTTATGACCCATATGGAAAATCTGTTAAAAAAAAAAACCACCAACAACAAAAAAAAACCTGTCCTGTGCTGCATCTTTGCAGAGTCTTCACAGGGACTATCTAGAACTTCTGTCATGTTCAGACCAGATTTTCTCCATTTCTTAATAAGACTGCTTTGCTGCTAGTCCCTCAAAATCCTGAAATAGAAACTGAAATAGAAAGAAGTACAGGCAACACAAAAAGAAATACAGTTCCTCAGTACCAGCTAAAGTGATCACAGGGTGTGTTTTAAAAAGATTTTTCTTATTTGTTTCCTGAAGAGTCACATTCCATGAGCGGTTAATTTGGGCTGGACTGTGTATTATATTTCAACAATATTTCATGTTAACATATAAGTATGTAGCTTTGTCCTGCAAAATATTGTATGATGCAGTCCCTTAAATAGTCTTTATCTTGCAGTTATAGACGATCTTGTGTCCCCCCCCGCCTTGAAACGTAGGTGGTCACCCAAAGTAAACAGAATTCTTTCTACTCCTTCCACATCTGCTATGTGTTATCTGGCACTCACCTCTGACCCTGATATTCATCATAAGAATAAGAATTGCATCCTATTCAGCTGGTAGCATGCGCTTTAACTCCAGTGATCACTGGCTGTTGGAATAGCATGTGCCAGGAGCAGAAACTGCTGAGACAGCATCAGGGTGTTCAAATTGAACTGTTCCACTTTCTTGTATGCTTTTGGATAATTAAACAGAACTCTAGAAATAAGCAGGTCAGGATAGTATTTTTGGGGACAGACTTCGGTATAGTTTAGGATTATACTTCTGTGCAATGAAACAAGCTTGATACTGACTCTTTAATGAGAAGGACTTTTGAAAACAAAGTAATTCTCTTCCCTAACTGCTGTATCAAATGACATTATGCATCTGTATAGAGAAACAGTATCCTTCTGTATGGAAGCAGTAAGTTTGAAAGTATGTTTGTGTTGCAAACAGCCGTCAGTGATTCTCTTCCTTTGGTTTAATAACACCGTCCTCCGTGACCTAGTGGTATCGTTCAAGGAGCTAAGTAATTTTTGTTGTGAGTAAGAGTTTTAAAATCTGACCCTAAATGTGAGGATCCATATGTTAGGATGAATACAGATCTGGTCTC
>VXAL01019812.1:0-22760 GCA_013399475.1 Chauna torquata | reverse complement strand
TTACTTTTGGGACATTTTTGTGGAGGAAATAAAACTGCCAATTTGCTCACCAAGGGTAGATCAATTAAAACTTTAGGAACTTCCTGGTTCAAACTAGAATCTTCTTTATTTCCTGTACACTTTCTGCTACTTTCCTTTTTTCTTTCATGGCAGAGGTGTGAGGGAAGAATCCTCTGCCAATCCCCTAATCTTCAGCCCCACATCTTCAAGAGAATTATGACCATGGTCGTGCAGTGCTCTCAGCTAAATAATGTGGCTTTGACCTGTGGTATAAATTGCAAAAAATCTCCTGGGACGTTAGCTGCCAAGTTTATCTCCTTCCTTCCCAAATTGTTTTGATTTTCAGAAAAACAGATTTGGGAACCAACAGTGTTGTGAGACTGATGTAGTTTACCAGCTTCCACTACTGCCCTTTGCTACTACAAGCTGCATGAGTGATTACTGACAAACAAAACCAAGACCTCTTTGTACCAACACATTTGTGCCACCTCTGTAAAAAGGTGGAGTCATCCCAGCAAAAGAAGCTATTCTTGCAGGGGACTTCTAGTCAGAGGGCTGTTGTGTGAATTACAAGCATCTAGTAACACTCAGCGATACATACTGATTATCAGTATGTAAATAGATTTTTTTTTCTTTAAATTGGTTATGCTTCTTCACTTCCCAAGTTTGTTTCCTTGAGCATGTCTGTATTTATATTTAGCAAAATTAACAAGGGATGAAATAGGTGCTGAGGATGTTAATTATGTAATTATATGAACAAAGACATACCATGTAATGGACAGTGAAGAAAAATTACAAAGAGCTTATGTGAAGAAATTAAATCTCATATTAGGTTTTTGATTAAGGTCTTTGTTTTTACTGTGTTGCCAACAGTCACTGGTGACCTCAGATGCATAGGTGAAGGGTTTTGCTTCTTCTTTGCACTTATTTAAGTTTGCACGTGTACATCTGATATATGCTTACTTTAGTTATTCATTTTTAACAGCAGATTAAAATATAGGAGGCAAGATTCTCATCTAGGAAATCATCTGTTTGAAAAAGACTGTAAAGTGAAGTGAAAAGGATCGTATGAACTTCAGTGGTATCTAACTGGTTTCAGTTTGCACGCTGTTAAAAATCATGCAGTGTCCTTTGGTGCCCTTTTCATCTTGTTTATTTTAAAGTAGAGGACCAGTTAGTTTGAAAGGTAGTTCCCAATATGAGAATTGACTTCTGATCACCATATCACACCACAATTCTTTATACATCAGGAACACTTGAAAGTATATGCACATGTTTGTGGGGATTATTTTTTCCTCCGGAGGGATCCAATTATTTATGCTAGAATTCTTATTATTGTGAGTTATTTTTATAATTGAATCAAAACTATGTAGGCTGATACAGCCTCAAGTTACCTTTGTGATCTGAAAAATCCTCAAAAATGGCCAAATAGAATAACTTTGTCACTTGTTTGTCATACCGGTTCTGACAGTGGGTCATTCCATAGATGTCTAAAATGATCTTCAGCCACATTTTATGAAGCCAGAACTGTAATCCAATAACAATTTTCTGGCTAAGTGCTTCTCAGTTGCCACTGGGGACTAACTGCATCACTGTTGCTGCTCTTAAAATGAGCTTAAGCTAAAAGGACACAAATTTCATATTTCTTTCCTTATTTTCTTGAGAGTAATCTAAGGAAATAATATTTTAAATAATTGCATTCTGGTTCCTGAGGGACATCAACATAATTGCATTGAGGATACCTTTTATTTTTTTATGCATTTATTTATTAAAAAAGAAGTACATTCCATCTGTAAACCAAATGATTGGTCCAGTGGCACAAAACAATAACGCAACGAAGCCTCTAGTTCATTAAATTGGAATATAGGGATTGAATTACTAATTTATGTTGGTTTTAATTTCATGTTATAAATTATTGGATTCTAAGATGTAAGGGAAAAATGTTCCCCATGACATGGACTACCTATAGTTCCAGCCAGGAAGATTCATATAATACTCAGGGGAGATGAAGGAAGGAGAGGAACTGAAGACCGAGACTAACATGGTTCACCTGGAGTACATTGGTGGGCACATCACAGAAGGCACAACTCAAACAATAAATAAATAAATAATATTTGTTTAAACTGAGGATACTCTGGAGGGGTTACTTTTAAATATGGATAGTTTGAAATACTGCTTTCTGAAACTGCAATTTGAAGGTCAGGTAACAAATGAAATGAAGAGAGAGATACTTTATAAACCTTAAGTTTCGGTTCATTCCTACATTATCTCACCTGTCATCTGCCCTAGTGTTTTATACATTGTAATCTGGTATTCAAAACTTTCTTGTGAATTTCAGTCTGCTATTAAGTTCTCCCTATTTTGATCATTTTAGTTTGATTTCTGTGTTTGAAAGTCTCTGGAGCTGCTTGTAGAAACAAATATAAAACCCATATAAGACAATATGTTCTCTTCAGGATTATGTTGACTGGATTCCTAGTGTTGGTTCCTAGTCCTTTGGTTTTGTAGATGAAATCTTAACTGGCTCATCTTTTGGCCTTTGAGACCACAGGCAAGTCGCTTTCTGAGAACAGCTTGTACCTCAGTGCCACACTTTTTCAAAAACTGTTCCATTCTTTTGTTTCCTTCTTGTGTAACAGCAAGTGTTTCACAAAGGCTGCCCTCAGATTTGCTGGAGAAATATTAGTTAAACTTTCCCTTTCTCAGATTAATTAACAATTTCCTGTAAACCATCTGTATGGCAATAAGTCATGACTGTTAAGGAATTGACTATTGATTTAATGAACCTGAGATGTGATGTTTCCAGCATTTCTGCAATGAAACCACACTGCTGCTATAACCTCCAACCACCGCTTCATTCCAATCTTTTCCCCATCCTCTGTGTGCTTTTGTTTGGAAACCAGTCTAATAAGCACAATAGAGAATTTTAGTTTCATCTCTGTTCTGAGCCACATCTCATCTTTACTGGATTTTTGGGAAGCCACCATAGTGAGTAAGTAGTCTGGCATATGACGCCCTTGTTTCATAGTCTTTTTCCAGGTGAAAGATGCAGTTATGATAGGGATATTTACCTGCCAGAAGTGTAGTCTTACTTCATAGAAAAAATCAATCAGTTATTTCAGTTATTCATTGACGTACTTTGAACCACCATTAATTCTAATTCACAAAAGAAAAGATCACAGTTCTTCCAGGTTAAAATTTGCACTTGTGTCATGGGAAAGGAGACTTCAGTCTCTTCTGACCATTAGAAGTGGCTTGTTCCACCCCAACTCAGAGTCAGGAGAAGGCTATGAGCTCTCAGGCGAGTCAGCAAGAGGTGAGGCACTCTTGAGTACCATTTCTCTGCTCAAAGCACAGCCAGATTGGATCAGGTTGTTCAGGACTGGTCCTGTCAAGTTTTGAACGTCTCCAGGGGCAGGGATTGCACAATCTTTCTGGGATGCATGTTAGTGTTTGGTTATTCTTGTGGCAATTATTTTTTCTTTAACAATATTTAATTGCAAAATCCCTTGTTGCAACTTGGTAACCGTTATCTCTCAACTAGTCACTTGCGTACCTCTGAGAAGAGTTGCAGAACTTCAGAACCTTCAGGAAATAGTATTCTGCCTTTAGTAGCTCCTTAAACCTAATTTTTAGCATTTTGTTGAACTTCATCTAGTGTTGACGTAATGGGGGTAAATAGATTCCTATACTTGTGCGTAAGAATCAGGTTTTTTATTTCAGGGTCTGCAATGTGGGCACATTTGGGCTTTCTAAGGTGTATATTTTGGGTTTGATAATCACATTTTCAAAAGCTGTTTTATGAAGGATAGTCATTTGCCTTGACAGGTCATACCTTCTGCGACAAAAACTCATGGTACTTTGAATGCGTTATCTCACCAAAGCTGCATGTGCTTCCCTAGAGACAATGGTTAAACACCATAAACCTTGATTGTTTCCAAAGGCTCAGAGCAGCTCAGGGGTCCAGAGCTCTAGTTTATCCTGATTGTCCATAATGTGTTTGAAGCTTATCTTTCTATACCTCATTGACTCAGAGTACATGTGTTTGCGTAATTTGAAAACTGTAAATGGAAGAAAGGTGCCAATTATCAAACATGAACCAGATTTTAGGGTGATAAGACATTCATTTTTTCATTACAAATCTGGCCTTGTTATTCCTTGGTCCTGCCAGGAGGATCATACTAGGAGGTTTTATTTACATTTGGCTGGACAAAATAAGTAAGTTTTATTACTAAGTGTCTGTTTTGTTACTTGTGTTTTTTTCTAGTGTTCTCACACAGGAGATAACTGAGATGTGAAGTACTTACAGCATTGGTAAGTCACACAACTGACTATATGTAAAAATTTCGACAAAACTATTCAATTTATTGATGTGAAATCAATAATTGGTAGATCGAGAAAGCAAAATCCGGGTAGTACTCTGGAGGTACTAGTAAAAGAAATGGCCTCAAATTGTACCAGGGGAGGTTTAGATTGGATATCAGGAAGAATTTCTTCACAGAAATGGTGGTTAGGCATTGGGACGGGCTGCCCAGGGAAGCAGTGGAGTCGCCATCCCTGGTTATTTATTTGAGATGTGTGGATGTGGTGCTTAGGGACATGGTTTTGTAGTGAACTTGACAGTGTTAGGTGGTGGTTGGACTTTATAATCTTAAGGGTCTTTTCCAACCGAAATGATTCTATGATTTTAAAATGGCAAATACAGAGTTGGAGAGTACACACATAGCTGTAAGTCATTCTAATGCTGACAGACCAGTTCCAAGGCATAAAACTGTATTAGAAAAATAAGTCATTTTTTCCATATAATCTCTCTTGAATCTCTTCATCAGAACACAGGCCTCCAGGTCTGTAAGTGTCATGCTCATGCACCAGATAAAGTTCAACCTGTTGTTTCCTCAGCTTTTGTGTGTGACTTCCCTTCTCTCTTTTGTGGATGCGTACACCACTGTCTTCTCCAGTCAGCTGTCTCCTTACTATGGGCAAGTGTAAAAGATGTTCCTTTCCTCTGCTGTCAGAACAAACAAGGGGGTGGATTTACTTTTGCTTGAAAGAGAATGTTCCTCTAATTTGGAAGTAATGAGAGGAATTACTTGAAAAGACATAGTTTGTATTTCTCAATTTATTGTGTGGGTGATATTTTTGAAGTAAATTACTGAATTGTGTACTTCAGAGGTGTATCTATGAAGAAATAAGTAGCTGTTCATATTAGAAGTTTGAGTTCACATGAAACAACATAAATGAGTTGATAGACAAATATGGTTTGAGATTTTTCTCTAACCCTCATTTATTCTTGCCAGCAGCATTATCAGATTAGGAATATTTTACCATCAGAATAAATTCCTGAAAATTCATGCTGGACCCTGTGCTTCAAGGGACTTTCACTAACATCAGTCAGATGCAGCCCACCTGGGAAGACACTGTTGCTAGCTGCTTATAATTATGTATATTAATCCTCTCATGAGTGTCACATGCAAACTGCAGCTCCCATTATCTTTTCCCTTTCCTCACATCATCCTTCTTGTCCAGCCAATTTCTGACTCTCTCCACTGCTCCTTTGAAGTGGGTTTACTCTTTTCAGTGCTGGCACAGGCATTTCTGTATATGCAGCTCCCAGCTGCATTCCACAGGCCCATATTCCAGATGCATGTTAGGACCAAACAAAGCATTACTGTCTATACCACGAAGTATGTGGGAATACGTCTGGAAGAGGGAAATATCAGCTGCATGATAACAAGAAGGTCACTGTGGCTGAAGAGCTATTGTAAGGAATTGTGGCAAGAGGAGAAATAAACTGTCTATTTTAAGTTGCTTTCTTTTACTTTGCCCTGACAAACTAGGAGTTTGAAACATACCTTTGAGACATTAGTTACTTCTTGTCTGAGATATTGTTCTCACTATTGTATTATAGTGTTGTGGACAGGCTGTGGAGGAGCTCAACACTGTGGATTCAGTTTTGCAGCCACGTACATGGATTCTTTGCCTTCCCACATATTTTGCTTAGGGATCATTTGTTCTTTTACAGTGATCTGTTGATGACAGGACTGAGTTCAGTTCTGGCAGATGAGGTTCGGGATGGAAGACTGTCCCTTTCTCACATAGATGAGATCTGTGTGCCTTTGCCGTCCTGCAGCCTGCCTGTGCACTGTCTGCTCTTCCTCTGGGCCACATAGGCAATGTGAGCTCCCTCAGCCTGTGGGGGAGAGCCCGCAGAGCTCTTTGTCTCTCAAACGGTGTTACAGATCACATGCTAGCTACGTTTGATCTGTTAGGCTGCAGACTTGCATTAATCCAGACAGGGTCCTCTTTCAATTCTCACATCAGTTTGCATAGCAAGTTCAGGATATCTGAATTGTTACTCAGGTGACAGAACTCAGCATCAAAATACAGTTGAGGCACATAGAATAAAAACACTGGCAGCTAAGAACAAAAAAGGAGGGTATTGCAATCATTACCTTAGAACTGCTTTCCAGATTGTGGCCAACATTATGGTAAGAAGGAGATTTTAGAAGTTTGAATAGTGCCTGATATGCACACAAGAACAGTTCTTAAAACTGTAAAAGAACAAAGTAATTTGTGCCATAGCACACCTAAAACAAATTGTTTCAGCACACCTAAAGCAGATTGCGTCCTTTTTCATATTTCAAGTAATAACATAATATTCGGGATTTTTTAATGAACTAGTTTATTTTCCTGACCAAGAATCTTATATAGAACACTGTTCTGCACACTTCGTTTTCATAAAGTCTGGATTTAGAACGGATGTGGGGCACTAGGTGTCCTTGTTTTCTAAGCTGGTGTTGGAGGAGTTGCAGTTCTACTTTTAGCTTCAGCTCCTTATAAATCCATTCCAGTATAATGTTGTTCAGCCAAAAAGCACCCATTACCTTTGTACCATTTAAAGACATTGGAGAAATAGCATTAAAGTAGCCAATAGCAGTTTTCTCTCACTCACATTTTAAAAATGTGGTATTTATATTTGATAGCCTCAATGTCATAGTCATGAAAGGCAAACTTCTGGTTCTATTATCTCTATTAAACACCACTGCCTTAAACTAAGTGGCAGTAGGCTTTTTGCTACCCATCAGGCAGTTTACTAATTCAGATAACTCCTCAGTCATCAAAGGCTCCTTTGGTCATACTGCGATCATTGTGACAGTTCCAGGTAAGAGTATTTGGCAGGGATAGCTCAAGGGTTCATTCTTTTCAGAATGTTTACTTTACCTGACATATCTTTCCTGGGTGCCACAGTGATTAGTCATCTGTATATTATTTAAGGGAAGCTGAGAAATATTATTCTCTCTGTATAAGAAACAGCTAGAGGGTATATAATGAAAACAATAATAAAAAAAAACCTTCAGCATTGAAGACAGCTTGCTAGCAAAGCAAGTGCTTGCTCTGTGTAGACCAGTGCGTGCATGTGTACTCTAGGTAGGGAAGAAAATACTGACTGCCATCAAGATAACCTGAAAATTTTCACTTATAAGCTACTGTAAACTGTATATATATATATACATATATGTATAAATCTTCATAGATTTTAACTGTTCGGGCTGATATTTTTCCATGCTGAGCTGGCTCCTGGGCAAAACATTGGGATAACTATGATTAAAATGGTTTGGCTGTTTCTGGAAAAGAAGTGAACATGTATTGGTCCGTACACTATTTTGAGCGCTTCTTTTTCCTGAATTGCACCTTTTCTATTTTATTGGAAATACTTTTAAAATCTGCTGTCAAAACATGATCTTCTGTCCTTGAAGTACTAGTTCCTCTTGAGAAAGATGATATTGTTGGTTTATTCCATGAGCTTAAATGATAGAGGTCTGTACAGCGACTCTAAATATTGCCAGGGGTGCTAGCGAGCTATGGCCTCATCAGTGCGCTTCCATGCTACGGCATTTGTGAAGAGGTGGATAGCTCTGAATTTTTAGAAACTTGGTAATCTACAAATATAAAAGATATTACTGAGATTGCAAGTTGAGAGTTAAAATCACTGTGAAATCTGCTGGATAAAGCATGGACAGCACTCACTTAATGAGCAGTTAAAATATTTTGTTCAAATATTTCACTTTTTTTTTTTTTTTTCTTTTCTGTGAAGTGTGTGCCTTCAGGCCCTTTTTATTGCATGCTTTTCAAAACTCGCTCCAGAGACAGAATTATTAATTTCCTTCTAGGTTTCTATATAGCACTTAACACTACAGTGCTTCACAAACCATTAATGAAGTTATTTTCATAACACCCCAGTGAAATGAGGAGGAATTATTGTCCTCATTTGACAGATGGAGACTGGGACACAGCAATTCAAGGTTGAAAGTACCTACTAATTTGGGAACCCAGTCTGAGACATCCTGCTTCAGTCTCTTTCAGAATACTTAACGTCAGGTAGTATGCTGAATGCGCAGCTCCCTTTCACTTCAGCTGCATTTGTAAGTGATCAGCACTTGGAGCAAGGCAGACCCCAGGTTTCAAGTCAGGCACTGGAGCACATGAGGAACATACAACTAATAGATGACCTTGTGTGAAAAGCTTGGTTTTAAGAGTCTTGTCCTGTGTCTGATAGACTGTCTTGTGACAATAGCAGTATAGACTCTAAAGTCTTTAGGGCAACTTTTAAACTACCTTAAGTAGGAATATATATTTTTTTTCACCTCTTTTTTTTTTTTTTCCCTCCTTTCTTCCTGCATTCCTCAGTCACTACATAACTCTGAACCTTGGCAATGCACAGTGTGGCTGTTCTCTTCATCAAGCAGCAGCCTCCTGCCCTGCATTGATACATCCCAAAGACAAGCCCATGCCATGCACTGAATGAATGGTGACCTTGTGGAAAACTCAGTATGTGACTGTGTAACTAAGTCTATATGATGCTGTGTTTACCAAATGCCAAACTCTTGTCTTGACTTTGATCACAAACTGAAGTCTGAGGTGTATCAGTGGAGGGAACTGCAGAGCACTATTGAGATGGTGAGCGTAAATGACATAAAATGCCTCTGCATATGTTTGTGTAGGCAGATATAATTCAAGCTGTAATGATTTACTGTTTACTGTACAGATTTCCTCTCATTCCCCATCTCTTGTCCCTTGTTCTATACCTAGATCCAAAACATTGTAAGGTAGCAACTACTGTGTGTTTTGTTTGTATAGAACTTAGTGTAGTGTGGCCTTGATCAAGGGACCTCATCTCTGATAGCATGAGTAATGTGAACAAAAAAAGTGACTCTCTCTTCTGAAAAAATGAGTCTCTCAGCTACTTAATTGAAATATCTGTTATATAGATTGACCTCAGAGGTGGTGATCACTGACAGTTTGCTATGTGTATTGCCCACCTAGAATGTTGTAGGGAGAATTGCAATTTGTTCACTAACTTTTGTTTCTCTTAAGTGAATTTAATGTTTTATACTTTTCAATTTACTGAAGTGCTAGTAGTTTATTAAAACAGAACATTAAATTGACCTGTATACCTATGTCACAGGACTGTTGTGAAGATTAATAATTAGATAATGTTTGTAAAGCACTTTTTATAAGTGAAAAGTGCTATAAAGTGCTAAGTATTATTATTGGAGCATGATAGAGATCACAAAACACAAGTGAATTAGCTTTAGGTTTAATCCTTATAAGGCAAAGCATACCAGGGGCAAAATAACATTGCAGTTATTTTTCTTACATCCAGCACTTCATTAACTACCACATAGGGTTATATAACTCTGTGAGAGTCTAACTTAGTAAAGTTTATAATCATAGCAGGAAAAGTTCTCACGGGTTTTGCAGCAAGACTTGTATGTACAGCCCGTAAGGTCACTCAGAGTTCCTCCAGCTATGCAGTGTCAGTGCCTGCAGTTGCATGTAGGGGCATCACTGCCCACTTTGGCCCTCTCCAAGTTAACCCCTCTTGCAGGAATGACTCTGTCTAGGTTAAATAATAAATGTCACTAAATACAGGTCTTCACTGCATGCAAATTGGCATATTGCCATTGAAGGAATACAGCCATCTATATCTTTTCGGGATTTTACTATGCTTTCTCTCACCAGCTCTTTTCCGCAGTCTCAGTCACCACTTAATCTCTGCTTTTCCTCTGTTTTTACTGAAGACATGAGAAAGACGCACCCTAGCAAATCCATCACTTGTTTTCTGGCTCAAGTCAACTCTTTAACAGTTTTGAAAAAGTCTGTCAGCACTTTTTCTCTCTCTAACTCTCACATTGCATATCTTGCTGCAGGTGGCCTATTGCTACTACTGAAATAGCTGCTTTTCCAGAGGATGCCATAAAAATAGAATATTTTCGCAAATCCAGTTCTAGTGCTCTGTTCTCTGTCCCATCCTCTGTAGGACAGACTTGAGACAAAACCTTGAGAAGTAGCTTTAGTTACTTGGTATAGCTACCTGCTGTTTTCTGAAAAGAGGAATGTGAAGTGGCATCCTCAACGAACAAGTGTGCCGAAACTTTGGGAAACTATCCACTCATACATGGAAGTTCAAAATGATGCCCCTTTTTTGGGGGGTGGGGGAGGTGTTGATTTTTTTTTTTTTGGTTGGTTGGTTGTTTTTTCTCCTCCTCTCCCTTCCTCCTGTAGGAACTGCCAGTAGACAGCCCCTCTTAAATCCTGCCTGCTGGTATGTGGGCTGCCTCTACAATTCTCTCATTTTTACACTAGCCACCCTGGTCTGACTGAAGCATTCCTCTGCATTTGCTTTAGAAAGAATAAAATGTGCACCAACACAGCATGTCCCACAGTAAAGTTCATATCCGAACTCATGTGGTGAGCTTAGTGCATTTGCTTACTTCTGAAATGTGTAAAATGTGCGTTAGAATGTCAGGTCTTACTTACATGGTGAGTGCTGATGAGAAACCAGTGAGCACTGAGCACCAAGTATGTGAGTTCTGGGGGGAAGCAATTCCTGGATATCTCAGACAGGTGTCTGTCAGGATCTAATTGCAGCTCCTAGAGCAAATCTGTGAAGCGCCTGTTCTGGGAGAGACTTGCCATCCACAGAGCTCACAGGACCACGGCTTCTTATCCATGTTGTCCGGTAGACATCTTCAACATACCCTGCTTCAGGCAGTCGGTAAATGCCATTGGCTCTCCAGGAGGTGACGTTGGGGCCCTCTGTAAGAAGGACTCCGTCTGCCTCGGTGGCCAGATGCTGACTGGCATGTGCTTATCATGTGGGCTAAAACAGATGAAGGCTGCAGAGAACCGCTGCCCTTTGACAGGCCCTGGTCCACAAGCAAGCTCAGATGTGCGAGGGGTAGCTCACGTTGTCCCACAAGGCTTGCCCAGAGGGTGGCCATGATGGCCCTTCTGTGAGAAGTAAGGAGAGCAGAGGTGAATTTGATCATAAGCAGCACTTCTGTGCGTACTGCTACCAGTGATTTTAGCAGGTGGATATGAAGGGTGCTAAAATGAAAATATAGTTGAATAGGCAAAAGATTTGGTTTAGGGATCTACTGACATCTTTCTACTAAATACTTGTGGTTTTTTTGTTGTTGTTTTCTGTGTTTTTGTGAAGGGGCATGATTTCTGTGTGGGTAACAATGAGGAAGAGAACTGTAAGTCTGTAAAGGAAAGGGAAGCTCCACTCTACCCAAATTGAAACCACCTGATGCCAAAAGCCAACAGGGTGAGGAGGGGATTATTTATAGTCAAACAAGCAAGGGGAGGATTATTTATAGCTAAACCTGGAAACAAGGCGACAGGTGGTGAGGAGCACTTGGGTCAGACAAAGACATCTGCTAGGAATGTCAGCAATACAAAGGTAACCCTGTATCTACTAGTAAATGATAGGACAGAAATTACAGCTGACCTGGAGAGAGAAAGGTTGCAGAGGCATATTTGAGGGAAGTAACAATGTGTCAGATGAAGGAATTAACTAAAAGTAGGCATGCCGCCAAAAATAAAATCTATATACCAATGAGAGACTTAAAGTCAAAAGTAGGTGAACTATGTGTCTGGGGATGGAAGAGGACTGACCTTCACAAAGTGTAACTCAAACAGGATGGGATATATATGATGTTGTAGTACATAATTATTAGCTGGACAGAATAGATCAGACACTGGAGTATTTTTGTGCATGTCTATAAACTATGTAGAACAGACCAGCCATGAATATGGGGTGTAGCAGTACTCAGTGCTCTTCTGTAGATAATATTTCTGAGTGAAAAGACATATGATAACTTGACAGGGATTTAAACTTCTGTTCTTCTAGTACAGTGGTCTTAAATGTTTTTGGTGCATTCTATGCTTTGGTGAGTGGTTATTTTTAAATTGGAAGAAAATTCACTAAATATATATGGTAGGTTTGTACTACCTGTTGCCTGCTCAGGAAAAGGATGCTCTCACTAACGTTGGTTGTCATTACTGTAGTATTATATAGCGTAGACATATGCACGGAGACCTACTACAAGTTTAAAGTGGGGTTAGATGTAAATGAGAATCAGTCCCTGAGTGTGTAATTGTAAAGAAGATGAAAGAGCTAACAGAGTCTAATAAAACAGTATTGGCGTTTATCTCTCCATGTATAAATGGTTGTATGTGACAATGGGGTAAGGTTCAGAGAAACAGCTTCTTTACAATTCAGACTTTAAAGATCATCTAGTTCTAGAAGACACAAGCGGAGAGTGTCCTCGGTCATACATGAATCGCTTCAGGGTAGCTGTCTAAACTTAGTAATAGTGGCCACAATGTAATTAGTTTTCATTTCTTTAGGAGACAGAGCACTATAACCTGTGCAGCTCAACAGTTTGGGAAACCACCGCTGGACTGTTAAACCATTCTGAAAACCGCTTTGATACTTTGGCAGTGTCTAAAGCAAATTCAGTGGGCTAGAAAAGTTTCTCGCAATGTCTTGCATTCTGGTCATCTTCTGTCCTAAAAAGAAACGAATGAAGAAATGCAAAGTTAGAAACAGGAGAAGCCAAGAGATTGTCAAAGAAAGACTTTACTGTAAGGGATGCTTGGATTTTTATTTCAAAGTGGGGAAAGGTGCTAAGTGAGGAGCTCTAAAGAGAAGACAAATGTTTGGGAAGGGAAAGGGAATGACTTGATAAGCAAGAAATACAGAACTGGTCAAATGAAAATTTATGCATCTCGTAATTATCATATAGAACTCATTGCCATGAGATACCATGGGAGGCAAGTGCTTAAGAGGATTGAAAAGATCAGATGTTTGTATGGATAATGAGAGAATCCAAATTATATTGAGTAGAATAAAAACATTAATAAACTAAGATGTAAAACTTTTTGCCTGTGGCCAGGAACCAAGTGCATGTGGATAGAGTTCTAGGGAAACTCCATGTTTGAGGTGATTGTTCTATAATTTTCCCCTTGGAATTTTTATGCTTTCCTTTATAGCAGTAGGTACTGATGCAGCTGAGGATCTGCTGAGGAGCTCTGTGTTTCCTTGCACCTGTCCTTGTGTAGGAGGGGAGACGGTGGTGCCAAAAGACTATGCTGCTATTCACCACTTCTCAGGAGGAAATTACTTGTGTTCTCTAGAATTGTCTAAAAGTTAAGTAAGCTTGCCATAGCTAGCATCGGGGCTTGGCTCCTCAGTTGTGTGGAAGAAAGGCCTCGTGAAGTTTTCCTTAGCTCCCACGGCTGAGCCAGCAGTAAATTCTGTGCAGTGCAGAGTCCTAGCTGGTTTTCTGCCATTCCACTGTGTTTTTGTCCACCTCTTCTCCTTCAAAGTAATTTTGTCATCTGAAGTACACAAATACATTATTCATACTCAAAAGCAGTGGTTCCTCATGTAATCTGCCTCATACTGGCACTCTGCAGAAGTGGCAGTGCATGTTAGGTCTGTTGCCTGGGGCTCTACACGCAGCCCCTGGCCTGCCAGGTGAGCCAGCACAGCAGATGCGCTTTCCACCCCTGCCCCGCATCAAGTTGGGACTGCATCTAGCCACATGGTGGTCTGCTCTCCTGACCTCTGTTCTGCATGACGAGATAGAAAACCTCAGGAATTGCTTCCCCAGACTGAAGTGAGAGAATCTTACCAATTAAAAATGGCAGTAGGTTGCTGCTAAAGTTTTTGTCATTTCCGAAGGTAATACATTTAATCCTGTCTTTCACTGTTGCTTGACCTGATGGCTGCTGTATCCACTTCTAGGCACTGAAGTCATCTGGATGGCAATATGGGAGGAAAAAGCATGGTAGCCACACCATATGTATTATGGATTTGAGAGGGAAGAAGAAACTGCTTTTGCATTACCTCCTTTTCATACTTCCTATCACTAGAAGTAGCCAGTTAATTACCTTCCATGGTTACTGCTATTGTAATATGTGCCTGTTTGAAGTGCAAAGATAATCATTGATTGTACACTCTTGACTACACTATTAATGGTTTTGATACCCACATTGTGTTTACATTTCTGCTTTATAACACTTAGCTATTGTGGTTTTAACGTGTAGTAATTCAGTGAATACTGTCTCCATGTAATGCCCTTGCCATTTCACTCTGCGGTATTAAGTGTTGTTTTTCTAGGAAGGTCTTGAAATGTGGGGCATTATGTATGAGTTATGCTAATTTGTTAGGGCAATGAATACATTAATTTCATTAGTAAATGGCCTCAAAGCAATAATTACCAGTGTAGGTGTGTCAGAAATGATCATGTTCAGTTTTGCCAGTTAATTATTAAGATTTTGTTCTAAGGGACCCAGATTTGACATCCAGCTTCAATTTAGCCATAAATAAAAGTCTGAAGTATATCAGGCTGAAGAAATCTAGCCAAGAACTTGTTTTGCTCTTAGAAATTTTTACATTTTGTCTAATTGTGACTGCCAATAAAATGCCAAAATAATTAGTGTCAGTGATGTGAGGTTTATACTATACCTCCCAAAAAGGCACATCATAATGAAAATAGCAATGACACTTTCTCATTCCTCTCATCTCGCCTTATGTTACAGAATGTTGAATTATTCAATGGTAGTTTTACTTGCTAGTGCAGTATTAAATTTGAAATGGCTACAGTTTATCGTTAGCGCTGAAGGTTTTTTTTTTTTTAATGGAATATACTTCTAATGGTCTAATTAGGTTTCTAAGTTATATCCATGCACTTCTTGAACTTTACATGCCCAACACTGTAAAGGAGACAAATGGAGGCAACTGTGCACCTGGGTTACTTTCCATATGTATGACCCTGTTTTAGTTACAGTGGACCTGTTGAGAGCACCTAATAAATGTTCAGTGATAATATGCTTTCAGGCACTTTACAACTGTATTTTTTCCAAAGAAAACGTAGAAAATTGCGTGCTTGAGCTGAGATGCATTTCTCAATTACTAAAATGGTAGCAAATAAGAATTCTTCAATGTTTTAGTTTGTGGTCTGCTTTGTAAAATAGAGACACGGAAAGGGGGACAGAGACCCTCTGTTCTCTTCACTGAAGTTATAGCTTCTTTCAAAATGTGTTTTCTGTTTTAAATTGCAAGGCAGAACTTTTCAGACCGCTATAGAATAATGCTGGGAAAAAATAGGGCTGATAGCTGTTTACTGTCTTTTTTTTTTCGTTACATCATCAAACATACTACACTACTCAGTTGTATCATAGGAAAATGCACTGTATATGGAAACAAGGGACATATAGGACTCTCTACATCTCTTATTAGTGGACGTGGGTAACAGCCTGTCAGAGTGGCTATTTCAGCTCTGAAATGCATTTTATGTTGAGTGTAGGACTCCAGCCAAGCGAGTAAGGCCGTCATTGGTCCAGTCCAGTAAGTATATACTCTGCAGAGTTTGCATCCTGACCTTATTTCATAATCTCAAGCAGAGTTGGTGAATAATGACATTACATCCAGCTGCTTAAATTTACAGATACAAAGAGTGGGTGTCTAATTGTTGCTTTCTTCTTTTACGTGACTGATAACTTTCCATTAGTTAAGCTGATCTTCAGTTTGCCTTGGGACAGATGTAAGCAAATGCAACTGATCTCACAGTGAGTTTTGGCATGCATCTGGGCAGCCTGATTAATGTGCCTTCATTCTGGTCAAGCTTCTGAGAAACCTAACCATGCATTGAAAAACAAATCGTGTGTGTGATATTACTACAGTAGTTGCAGGCCCAACATACCCAATTCTCTTGCAGAGTTTCTAGATGGCTTTAGATGGCTTTTTATTCTGGTCTGGTGGTTTGGTTGTTTTGTTTGTTTGTTTGTTTTTGGTGGTTTTTTTTGTTTTTGTTTTTTGTTTGTTTGTTTTTTGCTGTTCCACTATTTGTTTAGGGACTGAGAGACCAAGGGAATGAGATCCATTCTGTCTCAAATTGTGCCCTTTACCCAAGATATTTTGAGTAAAATGAGTCTTCCTTGTGTTCATTAGGCAATTAAGTGGAATGTATTGAAACTTAGTATTCAAACAAAGCCAGAGTGGTGCAAATCTATCAGAGTAATATAGGAATAATGTTCACCATAGAGATTCTGGAATATGTAGCAAAATGTAGATAAAATCCCTCCTTAAATTTTATTCCCAAAAGATAAATCCGCTGGGAAATCAAGTTTTGTAAAAAGCTGTCAATAGCAAAGAATTTTTCTTATTCCCGCCCCCCGCCCCCCCTATCAAACATCCTAGTCTTTCAGGGAATAGGTTGCCAGCAAGTCTGTTACTTACCTGCATATTCTTCTCTTTTTGCCATTAGTATTAAGCTTAAATATGTAAGGATTGATTTAATATTTATGGCATAGTTTAATAGAAGTTTAGTGATGTAAAGGAGCTGGTTGCAAAGACGTGCTTTGCACATAAGCCCCACTAGAAACTCATTTACTTACAGAATCAAATGCTAAGTAAAATAAACAGCTTGGCTTTCTACTGACATTTTATAGCCACCTTAAGGGAAAGGTTGGGGGGGGGGGTTGTGTTGCCATGTGGGTTTAATTCATGAACTTCCACTCAAAGTGCTCAAAGGCAATACGGTAGTTGAGCCAACTTTCTCTGTTAAATCACAGAAAGAGAGATTTTTTTTTTTTAACCAAATACAGGGGATCAACTGCAGCTGCAAAGAGGAAATTTAGAATTATCATCATACCAGTATCAGAAGGTCCTTTATATTTATAGCTTCATAAAAGTTCACAGCTAGAATATTTGCTGCCAACTCATAAAAGAACTAATGAAAATATCTGCAGATTTTTTTTTTCATGGACAGTGGTTTCTTAATCCCCTAAATCCTGATGAATTCTTATATTCAAAACATTTGTAAAAGAGGAAGGAGAAGAACTTCTTGTTGCTCTAATAGGGTAGGTCACACTTAAACTTGTTATGGGACAAACTGTGCTACAGTTTTACTTGTGTAATATTGCCATATTCCACGTGTACCCATTAACACCAAGATGATTGCTTATGACAGTATTATTCAATGTAAAAGAGAAAAAAAAAGTTATAACAGTATGCTACCTTTGCAAAGGTAAATTGTTGCATTCTTTGGATAAACTTTAGAATGTGATTTGTAATCATAACAATGGTTATTGCTTCAACATTAAAAAACCCTGTAATTAAGCAATAAGTTTCTTTCAGATAACTAGTATTAGGCAATAATGAAAACCTTGTGTTTTAATGTACCTCAAAGGGTGTTGTTACTCAATAATTCACAGGTTCTCTGAGCTTTAGTGACTAAAAGCAGAAAGGTTTTTATTTACATTCCTAAAACTATGAAAATTATATCAATATTTTCTCTCCAGCTGCTGTGGAAAACCAGTTCCCAAAAGAAAAGCTACTGTTAGGTGAATATTTCTCAAATCTCAGGATAACATGAGTTTTAGTGACTCTTCCAGTTATTGATCATCATCTTCTCCACCTCTTCTGGTTATTGTCATGCAAGGCTGCTCTAAATTTGTCTACGTTATTGCTCTGTCCCTTCTTCTCTGCAACCTCATCTAGCTGAATAGAGTCTCTCCGAAGAAAAGCATGTATTTTTTGAAGTTTCATGATTTACCTTACTACACATTTTTAAAAGTTAAACTTGGAAGTATCTGTGAAATTTTATAGTGAGAAGTGCTCTGGGTTGTAATAATAAAAGGGTGTCATTTGGTGCCACCAGAATAGAGAAGGCATGTTTCAAAAACAGAATGTTTCCATCCCAGTTGCTGCAAAAGGATTTACCTATCTGAAAGAGGATCTTCCTCAGGCACAGGAGCTAAACTGGAGTCATAGCATCACTCTAATTTTATATTTGAACATACATTCCTTTAAAAGTAAAGTCTCAGAGCTCTGCCTTGCTTAGGTGTGGCACTGGTAACTAGGAGAAAATTACAACAGATTCTAAAGCTCTGTAAAGAGCAACATCTTTTATGAACTGCACTTTGTGGATGGGATAAGGGGGGTGAAAAGAGTGGAAAGTGTTGGTGGGCGGGGGGAGCCCCATTATTTTCACCATGCTGGTTCTCTAGCTTTTTGTGCTTGTGAACAAGGGTAGCGTCTGTGTTCTTTTCATCTGTGTAGTTGTGAAAACTTACGAGAAAACTTGCTATTTTTTTTCTGCTGAAGAGTAATAGTGCAGTGAAATATGACCTCTTTCATAGATCTGAGAGACGCACCTAACAGAGCTGAGCCATTCAGCCTGTCCTCTCAACCCAAGCCATTTTATCATTTTGTGTGTGGTGTGCCTCAAGCTGTGAAGCTATTTGTTGAACTAGGCCATGTTACTGTTTGAGAGGAGGACAAATGTTCCGTATTATCCTTAATTTCCATATAATTGTTTTAATCTTTGTTTTATAATAAATATATAAAAGTGCCCTGAGGGTACCTCTTTGTTTGGTATTGTAGGTGTCTCATTTAGAGTTCAAGCAGGATGGAAATGTTCAGGTCTGCTTTTTCTTCCTGTCACCTGAATGGTTCACAAGACACACTCCAAAAATAAAATAATCAGCTATTTGCACTGCAGAACTCTACCTCCACATGTGAAAGCATGCGGGGCTGCTTTTCCAATCCGTCTCATTTTGGATATGTTTAGCAAAAATGATTAGGACAACGGACAGCTTTGGCTGGAGAGATGTGCTTCTGCCAACTCAACAAAACACTTAGCTATCGCTGGGGGATCATGTGTTCCAAGCTAAAAGGAAATGGGCAGTGAGGTAAGAAGGAATATCTCACCTAAGCCTCAACACAGCTTCCTGTGTTGCATTTTGACTGCATGTTTATTCAAAGAGGCTGAACAAGCAGGCTTACGTGAAGAAAATGATAATATTTAGAACTTCTGTAGGGTCAAGATTTGTGAGAAAACACGCAGGAGTCTTGTGTGTAGTCCTTTCAGTTTGGCACTCTACCTAGATGTTTTATGCCTGGTTAAATGACAGCCTGTCTCACTTAGTTCCCAATGGCCAGCTGTCTGCAGCCTTCACTCTGACTCCTTAATTCATATTTGCATTTTTAGCTGTGTCTTTGTTTAGGGCTGACAACATCCAGGTGCTGCCCCATCCATACACCTGAACTTTGCTCACACAGATAGGCTAAGAAGGGGATTCCCTTGAAAATCCCCAACCAAGGAGAACACTTCGATTCAGTTCCTCCACACAAGGCGGGGAGTTAGAGAATTAACAGAGCATAAGCAGATAAGGGAGCAGAGGAAGGTCCCAGAGAGTTTTTCTGTTTCATTCTGTAGAAGTTAGAATAGTGACAACCTATCTGAAGTTTAAAAAAATGTTATAATGCCATTGCAAAACATCTGTGGGATGCCATGAGAAGCCTATAGATAGTGTAGCAGTGTAGAGTCTTTCCATAAAGGTATTCCTGTTTGTTTTTGATGGGGGGTTGTAGAATTGCTGAAATTGGTGGGATGGAAGGCTTTTCTGTGCCTGTCTGACAGACCAGAGAAATATAAAAGCTTCAGATAATTCTTTCACAAGTTGTTTTCAAGCCTGAAATAGGGTCTAGTCTTGAGGGGGTGGGAAACAAACATCCTGATTTCACCAGATGTTAGTGTTTAGTTCTGTAGTCCCTTTAATAACAAGACCAGTGAAAAGGGGAAAGTTGTATGAATACATTTTTTGACATTTTGTTTATTAGCATTTTATCTAGGCTAGTAGTAAATGAGTAGACTTGTCAGCAGAAATCTCTTGGTGAAACAAATAAAGAATCTTAATAGGCAGGGAGAACAGAACTAACGGCAAATTGCTCACGAAGAGGTCTAATTTATTGGTTTCCTTTTCACGAAGATTCTGTTCTGGATTCTGGCTTTGCCAGAAGAAACAGCTGAATGATGACATGGATTCTCAGAAAGAAACTGTGCTGTCTGGTAGAAAAGAAGACTTGAGGAAAGAGTCTGTTTCTATTAACACTTTCCTCAAAATACTTCATACTACACAGTGAAAAGTTTTCTTAGTTTGATTTGTTGGTTTCAGTGAACTGGCCAAGTCTGCATTTATAGGAATGCTGTGATGCCTGATTCCTCTTGTTAGTGATGGGCTGCAGTAAAGGAACAAATGAGAGATTCTCTGGGTCTCTGCTGTGCAAATAGTGCAGAGCCCTGGGTCCACATGCAGCTTTATGGGATGGCTTCTGCCTTACTGCACACACTGATACCCGCTGGTACCACTGGCACACAGCTCTCTGGGTCAGGAGAGTGCTGGGAGGACACTGCCTCCCTTCCTATCCCCCCCGCCCCCCCCCAAGCCTGGCCAGGCTGTTCCCTCAAAGAAGGGAAGAAGCTACAAGTTCCGGGGTTAAAATGTGAAATTCCTTTGGAGTATGTTTAGTATTTATAAGCTAGACATTTTGTACCTCATTACTGGCTGTGCAGTCAACAGCAGTCACAAATGTACAGCATACTACAGAATAAGGCTGTATAATCAGCAGAAATGTGTTGTCTCCTCTACATTCCTCCCAAATCCACAGGTACAGATAGAGACTGTATCTGCAGGACGGTGCAGGTGGGCACAAGAAGCTGTCATGTGTCACAGTGCATTAGAAGTAGCCACAGAGACTCTCAACGCAAGTCGTTATTTGCCAAGACTACTAAAACTTTTCAGACCCAACCCATTCAGCCTTCAGTTTTATGTTCTAGAGACAGGGTAGTATCAGAGAAAGTGCTGTGTTTTCAAAAAAAGTAATTGCCGAGTGACCTCATAGGGCAAGTTCATCTTCTTATTCCTTCCCTTGCCATGGACAGAAAGGTGCAGAATGTAATGATACATCTTTAAAAGTGTTTGAAGTCCAGATGGAAAAAAGTGGAGAGGTAGGGAGTGAAGTAGAATAGGACAGGCCAAGTAATTTTTAAGGAAATAATCTGTTTCTTTGATTAATTGAATTTCCTTTTCCAGTGTTAAACTCTGAGCTTTTACCACTGTCACCTGACCTTGTGAGAACATAATTCTGAAGTATACTCCAAAAAAACAAGGAAGAGAAAAATGCAGAAATAGTCCTCTGTTCCTCTATAGAGTGCACTATTTCCTCTAGAGTCTAGAAGTTACTATATTTTTAATTCAGTGCTTTATTCGTATTTTTAATTTATTACTGTATTACAAACACTCTGCTTTCAGGTGGAAGGACAAATGAAAGAACAGACTAAACTATGTAAAAGTAGTAAGATATTAGAACTGATTCAATTATGTACACTAATTGCATGTTGTTTGTCATTTTTTTTTCTCCTTTAACTATGTTTCTAAGATGAATTCCTTCTATAAATCCACTACAATAACTTCTGTTCCAATAAAACCTTGTCAGGCTTTTTCTCCTGCTGGAGATACAACCTTAAAAAACAAAACAACTGTGGTAGCAACTCAGGAAATGTTTCTCCTGCCTTTCACATTTTCTTTGTCTCAGACCCTGATGGAAGAAAGACAAGACTCCAAGAATGTGGTTTAACAAGGCTGTAACTTTACATAATGTTTCAAGGAACTATCTGACAATAATTCATCCAGCACGGGTCATCCATCCTATTGTAATCCACTTTGCAAAGGGTCCCTGCCAGCTCTCTACCCCATTAACCAGGCACAGCACCATTGCTGAGACTTCACTGCTCTCTCCTCATGCAAGGCAGGGAGAACTGACTACTCGCTGTTCAAGGGAATGAGAACTTCAACCCAGGTTGAAGCCAACCTGGTAAGGAAGGCTTTAAACTAGGCAAGATGAGGCAACAGGAGAGTTCTAGAGACACGGTAGTCAGCAAAACACAGCTCAAGTCAGGATGCCTCCAGCGGGTGCATGCAGCCAGGGAGATGTGTAGGGGACATGGCTATGGAGGACCCTCTTGCACCCCTCCTGGGAAGACTGCATGCTCGATTACCTTTCTGAAACGCCTGTACACCAATGCACACAGCATGGGGAATTAACAGGAAGAATTAGAGATGTGTGCGGTCACAGGGCTATGATCTCATTGCAGTTACAGAGACATGGTGGGATAGCTTGCGTGACTGGAATGCTGTCATGGGTGGCTTCGTGTTTTTTGGGGATGACAAGCCAGGAAGGCAAGGTGGTGGAGTTGCTCTTCATGTGAGAAAGCAACTGGAATGTATCAAGCTCTGCCTAGAGGTGGATGAAGAGTGAGTCGAGAGCTTATAGGTAAGGATTGAAGGGCAGGCTAAAATGGATGACACTGTTGTGGGTGTTTACTACAGGCCACCTGATCAGGAAAAGGAAGATGATGAGGCCTTCTACAGACAGCTGGAAGTAGCCTCATGATCACAAGCTATGGTTCTCATGGGGAACTTCAACCACCCTGATATCTTCTGGAAAGACAGCACAGCTAGGCACGAACAGACCAGGAGGTTCCTGCAGAGCACTTATGATAACTTTTTGACACAGGTGGTGGAGAAGCCAGGGAGGAGAGGTGTGCTGCTGGACC
>VXAL01019811.1:0-52323 GCA_013399475.1 Chauna torquata | reverse complement strand
TAGATTAAAATTCACATTTACTGAAGAGATACTGCTGTGGTTAAAAAAAAATGTAATTAATTAAGCAAGAATACAAATTGTGGTTGGATTGTAAGTAACCATTACTTATTTTACACAAATATATGCAAACATGAGTGGCATTAATAGGAATTAAATTTGCAGGCAATGAACTCAAACAAATTATTTGATTGTCAAATAGAATTTTGCAGGCTTTGTTTGGTGTCATTTGTTAGTATTTCCAATGCCTGACCAATTGACTTCCTTGATTACTTAACTATGAATTTCATCCTTTCATTTAATATGAATTGATTTTTTGCTTTTTCTGATATGTAAATAAAGCTTGTTTTAATGTCTTTCACCATAGAAGGGAGGACTTCCAAAATACTGCACTTTTCTGTATTTTACATTTAGTGTCATTTTTCCTATCTTAGTACTTTTTGACAGATATCCTTTAACTAGCCAACCTGAATTTGTGGATATTTCAGAGGAACTTATTATCATCTCTTTTAGGCAGAGGCATATTCCTGAGCAGATTTACCATGGCGAGTAGTCCTAAGAGACAACAGTTGTCACTTGTTGTGGCTTGTGGAGCAGACAGGGGATTAAGAAGCAGCCTTTGACCTGATCAAGTTGTTTATAAAGTACAGTCCAGGATGAGACTGGTTATTGAGGCACTGTCCAGAGATTTTGAGAGAAGTGTATAGCTTCTGTAGAATTTTATAACCATAAACCATGAAGAGGGCAAGGCAGAGAAAAGAATAGTCCCTGACATAAAACATAGCTTCAGAAATAGCAGACACATACAACTTTGCATGACTGACTTACACCTATCTCAATTGCATCTTGATACCAGATCAGGAGCAGAGAGAAAGCAATTGCAATTTTAACTTGATCTCTGCCCTTCTGCCACTCCAATTAAGCTGGACCCATCCAACTAAGTACTGCACCAGAGGGATTTATCTCCACGAGCAGTCGGGACGCTTGTTTCACTCCCCATGTGGCCAGCCTGTTCATACCCCACAAACTCATCTCTATGGAGCACCGATAAAGCTGTCAGACAGCAAGGACCTGAATATACTTCTGGGAATGACACAGCTGATTGTATTCAGAGGTTGGGTCTCTTGGGTGTCATTAGCCTTCGTATAGATTTGCCCAGTGAAGAGAGGAGGGGTTCCAGTATTTTTGCCACTTGTCTAACACATATTGACAAGTCAAGAATGAACATCTTTTCTTTCTAGAGTCCCCAGAAGGCTTTCCAAAATTTGCACATCCTCTATCATAGACACTTACTTCTCACTTTTACAGAAGGAAGTGGTAAGGTCAAGCACAGGAGACAAAGTTTACGTGCTACCTGATGCAAGAATTAGATGTCTGCTTAGACTAACCTTTTTAAGAAAGGACAATGAAAATCTTTAAGGTACTTAAAAAGGACAATTGAAACTGACAATGCAAGTATTGAGAAAAAGGATCTGTAAGGAGATACAAAAACAATGATGTGGAAAGAAATTTGGAAAGAAGAGTTAATCTCAGTGTTTCAGATAAGATTTTAGGATAAAGTTACAAGAAGCTTAATGCCTTCTACTTCTAAGCATGGAGTCATGTTTATTTCTTTGCAGTAAAGAAGTCATCATTATTAACCTCCATGTGGCTGTCACACTACAAGTTTGGTGAGAGGCTGGGAGAAGGGATTGGGAACTTGAATATAGGACATAGACTTCTGCTCTCTAGAAATTGCTCAAGAATGATTATTATGAGTTATGATGAAGATGATGGTGAAAAAAATTCTGCTCCAACTACATCAATATTAGACTGCAAGAATTGAGCATTATACTTTGCATATTAGCAGTCAGCAACTTTGTTTTAGGATTAAGAAAGAGCATCAGACTAACAAGAAACGGTCGTAGCTATTACTTTAACTGAGGCAGGGAGAATTATAAAGGCAGAAATATTAGACAACTAAGTAAACATAGCCAGGAAGAGCAAGTGACAACATTAATAGCAAACTACTGAACAGGCTATTTTGGAAAACTGCTAAGACTGTTGTTTTTAGTTATGATATCACATTATCCAATTCATTTCAATATGCATGCAGCAAGACATATATTACTTGTTGCTACTACTTGTTTCTTCCCAGCACAAACCAGGGATAGTCAATCTGAAAGAACAGGTGGAACTGATGATGCAAACCACTGCTTACGAGAAAGGGTCACGATGCAGAACAGAAGGTCACAGAAAACAATTTGAAACATGAAACCCAATTTTATGATTTCTGAATTTATGTTATTTATAAATTACCACAGCAACCTACGACATCTTGGATAATATCCAAAAATAATTCAAATAGAACTAGATCTAGTGGATGAAGGAGAAAGGAACAGAAACTAAGTATAAAGGGCAATATATATATATATACACACACATAAATTAAAAAAAAAAACTAGCAAAGGAGTTGCGTATTTGGGGGGGGGGGGGGGGGAGAGGAGAAGAAATAATACACAAAGCCTTCTTGTAATTTCCCTGTATATACTGCACAAGATACTGCACACTTCATTCACATCCGTACTAAATATCTGTTAATGTCATTACAACTTTGGCATCATTTTTGTGTTGTACTGGAAGGAAAATCAATGCATTGTGCATAGCATTTTCTTATCTGTTGGGAGCAGAAGCATGTTGTTTGTGGAGCTGTAGAATCCATTCCTGCCAGCTAAAAATGTTACATGGTGTAAAAAGTAGGGTTGAGCTATTTTATAAAACCTGGCACTTCCTCATTCTAATTGTGCAGTAGAAGGCAGATCACATTTAACAAACTTTGCTCTCACAAACTATTGCTGGAGTTGAGATAATGCATTTCCCCTTCCTGCAAGGATTGTGGTACAGAATGATAGCATTTAAAAAACCTGCCTTTGGTGATGAACATCACGATACACCAGGTTATTCAAGTTCAGAGTGAAGCTTTTCTTCTTGTGTTAAACCAGAAAGGCCATAGGTACTTCACAGTCTCAGCTGATTGTATTGGGTCAGAACTGGCCAACATGGTGGTAACAGGTTATGTGTTGCTTCTTTGCTCCTGTGGAGAAAAAACAGGCCAGGTGGAATTTTCCAGAGTTTCAGCTGATCTTCTATATCTCCAAAAAGCACCTGACAACTGCAAATCAAGTTTAACTGCAGCAGTGAAAGCTGATGGACTTATTAATAACGATTGCTGTTCAAGAAAAATATATAGATAAATGCCAATACATTTAATTGAATAACACTGTCTCCTGGACCAGAAACCCAACTTTGGCTGCTGATTTCTTTTTCTCAAAAAAAAAAAAAAAGAGGAACGTAACATTTTGAAACAACAGATAAAGTTAGCATATTACACAATTATTACACAATTAGGTATGTTAGAAGTTTTTCATTCTAATTTCTGATCCAGATAGAGAACGATATTAATTTTGGCAAATTTACCTAGCTATTATATTCCAGAAAGGAGAAAACATCAGGATGAAGACTTGATCCTGCTGACTTTCATCTTTCATTGCTGCCTGTGATATGATAGCCATGAAAATCTGTTGACAACTACAAAGCCAGCACAGAATAGACTGAAAAAGATATGTCTGACAAATCCTTTCCATTCTTTAAGAAAGAATTACTTTTTGGATCACTCACATCCATGGTTTCCAATATCATTTTGACCTAGTACTTATGACAGAACTTCCTCACACGCCTTCCCGTAGGAGCTTCCATGCATTTGTGCTCAGCCTCACAAACATGTCAGCACACATCACATAAATCCTATTAATTCATTTAAGCAATGAAAAAAGGAATCCCACCAAAGGACAGAAAGGCATTTCACCTCCCCCCCCAAAAAAAAATTTCTATCTTAAGCTGCATGTTATTGCTGGTGTCTAATTCAGAGAAGTGTATTGATAATTTGTTCTAACTGCAGCCTACAGTGATTTACATTGTTTATTCTTATTAACTAATATAGAATAATTGAGAACTTGTAGCATCAGTAAAAGCACAGCAGAAACACCAGCAATTTCTTTGATTTTTTTTGAATGCCCCTTAANTTATGGTATAGGCTACCTTGATGTCCATTCAGAAGATACAAGGACTACAGCATACAGCTGACATTCAATGACTTGCATACATGCTTTCAGCATAGGAGTACATACAAGAACAAAATGACTTGAACAGAGAATGCAATTGTCTAAACCTCAACTAAAAAGCCTGTGTGCAACACTAAACACTTTCATGATACTGAGAAGAAAAAGAAAAATTAAATGTAAGTCTTAAAAGCAAAAAAAAAAAAAGAAAGAGAGAACCAAATTTTCTTCTCTATTGACTTTTTACCTAACTATTCACTACTAGGCAGCAATTACTTTTAAGAAATAACTTTCCCATAATCCTGAGCATTCCAGACTACTTAAAATCAGTGTGTTTGTGGGATGACCTGTTCCAGCTTCCTGCAGGAGCTCTAGCCTTGAGGTTTTAACACTCATTCCCTCTCCTTTCCCTCCCCAAACAACTAAATTTAGGTGAGACTTCCTGTGTTTCTTGGTTTGACCCACATACAGCTTGAAGTTAAGATAGCTTTTCAGCTATAAGCAAAAACTACAACAGGGAATTAAGGTAGAGTGAATTTTCTTTTGAGTGATGGTTGAGAGGTTTTCCTGAACTAGAAAAGAAGGATAGGAAAAGAAAAATGTTTACATTACCAATATTCAAAGACACAGCATACTATAAGACACTGATATCAAAACACACTGGCTAACTTCAGCCAGGCAAACTAGGGTGAATGGCTGAAACTCCTCAAGCTCCCCAATTTACTAATTTTAGGTTTGCTGAGTCACAAGACAGTAAGTTCTTCCTTTCATCCAAGTTCTCCAGCAATAATATCTGAATAACAGCATTAATTCTTAACTAAACATTTTATCTTATATTGTATAGCATATTTCCTCATTAATGACATTTTCTGCTAGTGCTGGTAACAATATCAACCTAACAAACTCATTTGGATTAAGCTGTGACACTACCATTCTCCCTCATCTGCTCCTATCTAGAAAAAGATATTCTCACTGTGAACATACTGGAGCTATTTAAAAGCCAATGGAGAATAACCAGCAAGTTAAATCATTATTCTTATTGTCTATTAACAAAAGCTATCAGAAAAGGCTGATTTTGGTGAAATAAAAACAGCTGGAAAGAAAACAGATGGACAGGGGCATGGCTGGGAAGTCTATTTTCGTTGATACTTTCTGTGTGGTCTATTTGGGAAAGTAGTTAAACTTGCTGAGAAAGTTGTAGCTTGATATTGAGCAAAAGGGGAAAGAATTTACAAAGTGCTCCTGTTTTTTGAAAGACTTACTGCAGCAGGTAGCATTACACAGGGCTGGCATGAATGTTTTGGAAGGAAGGAGATAATCTGTTGTGGCATCTTTTTAAATTAAGGATCACACCTAGAGTATGAATTACATTTGTTGAGATTTAATTAGGTCTGCATGGTGTGTTAACTATAAGGCATTTGATCGTTCTCAAAATACTTCCTGAGGTTCAAAACTATTCTGGTTCTGGGCTGAGAACACCGTGTTGCTAACAGGTTGCTGTCTATGATAGATGGAGCCAATACTGCATAGGTAAATGAAGCAGGTGATACAACGAGGGTCCAGACCTTCAGTAATAAATTTGAGGAAGAATGGAAACAGATTTCAGCAAGTACTAAGTTCCCAGACTGATTTGAGAGAGCCAGTGGATAATAAAAGGTTTCTGAAGAGAGAGGATATATGCTTCTCTGAGTCAATTTCCTGGGCTTGAATCCAAACTTCCAAATCAGAAATACTATATGTGCATAAAAAGAGCTGGATATCCCAAAAAGGCAGCTGAAAAAGCCTTTAAGCTGCCCAGGAAGGCCAGTAGAGTTATTTAATACATGATGCTGAACACAGGTATTATTTTAATTTATTTTTCTTCTCTGGTCTCTGGAACATAGTACCTTATTCCAGAGTTGCTTTCTGCCCCACTCAAGGTCAGAATCTGCCCCTACTGGAANTAAAAAATGAGTTTTCAGGTTGTCTGAACATACCTTCTTTTACAAAAAAAAAAAAAAAAAAAAAAAGTATAAGAATATTTTCTTCGTAGAGGAGGTAGTGGAGGTGCACACTTTACTACATGGTGATTTGAACATCTAACTAAGTGGGAGGCTTGATCTCCCAAGTTTAACAGGTTCACAGCCTCTGCTACCACAACCATTTCTATCTAGCAAGCTAAAAATATAGCTGTCTAATGCTGGGCTAAGCCTTTCTTCAGCCTTGTCAATTCTGAGTTGCTAGACAGACACCAATACAATAGTCACAGATGGAGATTAAAACAGGCAGCCTTCTGGAGTCATTGCTTCTAGTCCCTATTTCCAACACATTTTTTCTTCTTTTTTTTTTAAATCTAGTGAATGTTTCAATAGCAAAGCTGAGAAAAGCCCTCACTACATATGCAAGCCCATCAGTGCTTTAGGCAAAGACTATCTCCATTCAACCATATATGGGCTTGTCCTGTGCTGGGCTGCAAGATAGTATTACGTGGTCATCATAGAAATAGCTTTGTAAGTGTTTCCAGATTTGGACCCCATCCAGAAAATTACCAAAATTTTAGCTGATCTAGCAAAATAAGTGAAATGCATCCTCCTGTGCACATCTGGATAAAGTTAACTGTTTCTCTAAATCACAAGCTTGGAGCACTAGCTTAGAGATCTGGAAGAACTGAAAGAAGATGACCTGTTTGCAATAAAATATTCTCTTGGGCTGTGCCCTCTTTGACACACTGGTCTATGGCAAACTGTTAACATAATTTCCAAATTAGTTAGGAGATTTTCCTCATTTTTATGTGTGCGAATGGGCAAGATTACTAATTTAAGGGATATTGAAAGACAGGCCCAATTTCTGGGTAAGAAGGAAGAAGGATTGAAGTGATGATACACCTACTGAACCTTGGAATTTCTTGTATTTCTTATAGATGGTTGTCTACAGAGGATATTCTGAAGCAATATTAAAGAGCAGAAGAAAATGAACCAGTATTACACTGTTAGATTAGAAATAGATGACAGGAGAACAGCTAGAATGTCCAGAATGTTGGTAAACTCAGGTGATGTCCTTAAACAATTGCTTTTAACAATGAGGTGTTGTCAATACAACATTAAGTCCAAATACACTTGAAAACTGTGGCTCCAGAAAGGATATCACTGTGAGCCAAAGGCAGTTTCAAATGTCAAGTGACAAAATATCCCCTGGAATTTTCCTATCAGACAGCAGTTGAATGGACAAAGATATAAACCGGGTATTGGAGCAGAGAAGAGGCAGAGGTAAGGAAAGATGCAAACACAAGGAGTGAGAGTGCCCCACACATAGTCCCCAGTTCCTGAGATTATATGTAAACTCCATACCACACTTTATATTTTGGCTAGTCGTAAACTGCTTCAAGAAGGAGCTGAAAGATAAGAATAATTATGGATTTTTTTTCTTTTCCTATAACTAGGGAAAGTTGAGTGTAAACAAAACTGAAAAGTAGGCAAAATGTAATTTGAACTGGAGGAAGGGGGAAAATAACAATTATTCAGAGCAGGAAAAGAACACCTGCCGTGCAGCAAAGGAGTGTTCAGTAGGCACTAACTCCACGTGACAAGCCCTTACACAGTACCGCTGTGTTACGCCTGACTGTGGGCTGGCTGGAGGTGAGGTTACAGATTCACGCACACTAACTTTCCTCATCTTGTAGTTTGATGTTTTATGCTACATTTCTTCTTTGCTTATGAAAAAATACTCAGATTTTACTTAGCCCACATTCAGTAGAATCAGTCTGGTTGTCTGCAACTACATGTTGTCTTGCAGTATGTAACAGATCCTGCATGTGACAGGGATCACAGGGAGCCCTGTGATCCTGCTGCAGAAAGACACTGATGTTTGAGATGGAGGATACACCTTGGCAGGTACAGTGACAGCCAGGCCAGTCCTATCTGTAATGCAGGTATTCAGGAATATGTTTTTATACCTTCCTGTGTTCTAAGGCTTACCAGGTACTTGAGTATGCTTCTGGGAGCTGTGGATGCAAAGCACGTCTGGACTTACGACAGTCTCAAGTTTATGTATGAAAAGCAAAGCAAATGGGGCTGAAAAGGCAGCAAGACAGCTGTTCCTCCATTAAAGCCTATGTTCCTTCCTTAGTGTCACAGAGATCCAGTCACAGCAGGATGGCTGAGAGTCCAACCAAGACCTTGAGCCCCTTGATCTTACTTTGATGCTAGACTTGCCTTGAGCTAAAGCTAAAAATTTTAACATCTCCTTTTGGCCTAAACTATTCTGTCATTCTATGACCCTATGATTATGTGGATGGTTGGTCACTAAGTTATCATCTCCACTGTGTCACAAGAAAATGGTAAAATCCTGATTTTTTGTCACCTTACTATATCCATATTATGGTCAATATTATCTGAAATCAGACTGAATAAGTTCCTCCAGCTGTGTGCTCCAAATGATGCAAATGATGGACTGCAATGTGAAAGTGTCAAAACGCACAAGAGAAACAACATTGCAGAGAGGAGCTTCTAGCACATGTCACTTCAAGGGGAGCCACAAACTCCAAAACAATGGGAAATAAATTATTACACAAGCCAGCCAAATACACACGACATGTTGATTACAGAGACATTATGTAGCATTACAATCAATACAGTCTGTGAATTAAATTCAATAGGAAGACTAACTTCATTTTCCCATCAGTGGGAAATTAACATTGTAAGAAGTTGATGTAAACAGATGAATAGCAGATGAAAGGAATAAAACTTTTCACAGAACTGTTTAAGGTCAGCTATTTTCCAAGGATTGTTTGTTTTTAGCACTGTGCTTCCCTTAGCATCTCCATTAACTATTTACTAAAAGATTCCATTGCTTTTTCCTCAAAAGTGTTCTTTGCCAATCCAGTCATTCACTCTTGGCTGGCTGGAATCATGCTTCCTCATGTTTCTTTAAAGTTTCTGTTGCTTTCTTTTGCTCTAGTACTTTATCTTTCATTTAGAATTAGTTAAGATTAATGTGCCATTATAAATAATATGCTGGCTCCATGGTTTTCTCTCTGGTCATTTCTTAGGGTCTGAGATGTATAGTTGTTGGATTTTGTTTTTTCCTTATCTTGTGTTTGGATTATTATTTTTTAAACACAGTGAGGAAAAATACCAGAGCTGTTTCCATTACAAGCACGAACCATTAGCACAACTGTTTTGTACCTTGGCAACCCCTCTGTTTCCAATGTTGCCCCAGAAAAAAAAAAAAAAAAGAAACACACATGAGCAATCAGATGATGCAGGATAAATATGAGGATGTACAGAGCTGAGAAGAATCAGGTCTATGTGCTGAGCAGGTGTAATTGTGCTTTAGAGTGTTCAGAGTTTATTTCCATGTCTAAACTTCACTACTATCATTTGTGGGAAAAACTAAAGGCATTACAGTTATTGGTCCCTTTACGTGTGCTACTGCCGATACTCAGAAATTATAATAAAAAATAACCATTTTGACTTTTGTGTAGTTTTGAAAATAGTTAGAGGGCAAATCCAGTCATGTGTGGATGAAGTAAGTTCACTACATGACAGTGTGGAAGTGAAAATCTGGTTATACTTGCTCATTGAATGAATTTTTGTTAGCTTATTCAGATATATACTTAATTTCATATTTTAAATAACACTAATACACACACACATATGTGCATATATATCCATATATATGTATGAACAGACAGACTAGCAGTTGCCTGGGGCAGCGACTGCCATGGGCATAAAGATATGCACAACCTGTGCCAGAGCGCTGGAAGCCCAGGGCTGGTGCTAGCGCCAAAGGCAGAGCGGGGGTGTGTGGGACGGTGCCCGCTGCTGCAGGACTGTTTGGCTACACCCGAGTCCGTTCTCACTTCCCTCAGCTCGCATCTGGTGCCCGGAGCTGCACCCCTCCTGCAGCAGGAGATTGAGCCAGGGACCTCAGAAAAGCCTGGTGTGCTCCCTGGCACAGCTCTGTATGTCCACTTACGGAGCTGGCAGCTACACGAAAGTCTGTTGCCTCAGTGCCTTTAGCTGCTGTATTGCCTCGCAGATTGAGCTGGATGGTCATGGCCTTAACTTCCCCCCACAATTTTAGTTATCTTGCAAGTTCCGACATTTTCAAATTATAGTCAGTCATTTGGAGCACACATATGGAGGGAAATTTAACCAAATTTATCTGCAGTCATACAGATCATAAAGGCATTCCCCATTAGGAAGCAAGCTTCATGGTTTAAGCTCTCATTTTGTAGCAGTTGGGATCACAATCTAGCGACCAGGCATTTCAAATAACATCTTAGCTCTATCCTTTCTGCCTGCCTGCCTCTCTTCTTCCCAAATCAGGACTTGCCCAGCCATAACCCAAATCAGAAACTTCATTTGTGGGAGATGGAAAATTCAGTTTGCCTACATTTCTGAGAAGCCTTGTGCCGTCTCTGAATTCATCATACTTTTTGGTAAAAGAGGCAAATGATAAACAGTAGCAAAACGGGTCATATGTTATGAATAAACCACCGTCACAGTGCTCTACATGGTGCTTGCCCCCAACACGTACACTTGTGCTTCAGTGTCATGCATGCTGGTGCACTCACAAAAATCCCAGTCCATCTTGTCACACCAGCTTACCCAAAATTTCATGGCATAGCTGACTGACAGGTGTCTAAGGCATAAAACTGACATTCAGAAAGAAGTGGCACTGCAAATGTTGGGAATGAGGATGGTGATTGCTGCTCCTGGGAAAGGCTACCTGGCATCGGCGAGCAGGCAGTACTTTGCCATTTCCCCTTGCCAAATTAACTACAGACTAATTTGCTTGTACTTGGAGTTGAAACTGCAAGGACATTTTAGATGGAAAAGTGGAAAAACATCTGGCAAGCTCACACAACTGAGGAGGTCTTCCTTTCCATGGACTGACCCCCTCCTGAAGGATCTTCTCTCATCACAACCGCTTGCCGTGCCCCAGCGCTGTCACTCTCTTCCTGGTGGGGGCACTAGGGACACATCACTGTTTCCCAGGGACACTGAGCAAACCCATCTTTGTCCATCCCTTACCCCAAAGACAACGGGTCCAGCCAGCACCCTCCAACCAAGTCTTATTCCCTGCACTACCCTGGTGAAAGAGGCAAAGAATGTAAGGCTTCCTGCATCAACTAGTCCAAGAAGAAACGGAGTGGATCATGCACCCAACACAGTACAGAGTTAGAGCAGGATTTGCGGTGGGTCTGTTTCTGAGTCTTGTGAGGAACAGCACAGAGCATATTTAGGATACTGAAATACTGTAGGGTGGCTATTTGGGAAGGTCCATGAGGAACACATATAAAACAAGGCAGGGGCAAGGATGAATGATACTCATAAGCAGGGCTTTGTCCCCAGCTTAAGGCTGCTTCTCGCTGCTATCCTTACCAGACAACTATGAGCCATTGTCACAGTGAGATTGCTACTGACATGACACATCCTCATGTGCCACACTTGCAGACCACATTTGGAGACTGAGCCTCCAAGCAAAACTGTCTGCCCAGCAACTTCTTGGACATCTGTCAAATGGGAGCAACGTCTTTATCTCCTGCTTTCTCCACTAGGCCACCAGAAATCAAGGACCAGAAATGGTCCAGAATTCATTGTCTTCTGCCACCTTCCCAAGGAAGAACTAGACTGCAAAAATCAAATGTTCTGGATATGAGAGCTCGCTGTGACAGCTAGAGGCACCAGGGATTATTTCCATTTTTCCCAGGGATAAGTTGGCCTTGATGAACAGCACTCAGCAGGGCACCAGACACCCATACCCACACACCCGTGAGTCTCTCTGCTTTGGTTTGTCACCTGCTTGGAGAGAGGGACAAGTCAAGCAGCACAGAGAACACAAATGAGGCACAGCAACAGTCACAAAAGGATGTTGCTACAGGGCTCAATATTGGTCATGTACAAGACATCAGGTATGTCAGGGTGAGGATACATCTGAGTTGGTTGGGAGAAGGGGCTATGAGTCGTGTACAGAGGAAATGAAGCATGGCACCTTGGCTGTCTGCCCCACAGCTCAGTCCACCCATGCAGACCCAAAAAGGCACAGTTAACCTTCCTAGGGGTAGAACCTGACAAAAGGAAGAGTAAAGACAATTGTAAGAAAATTATCTAGCTAGGTGGTGTTTACAGTAAGTAAACTTCAGAGACTTCAGAAAAAGGCTGGGGAGCTCATAGGCATAAGGAAATCTTTACTTACTTAATTTTTTTTTGTAACCAGAAAAGAAAAAAAAAAGACATTTAAGGTTTGATTTGGACAGGAACTCTTTACTTTTTTTCTCGAAAAGCAGCCCCTTTCTTTTTCTCCCTTTGTTCCCTGTACTCCCTGTAGCCCTGCAGTTCCCTGTCCCTTTAGGCACTGGCTAAGCCTCAAATGCAGGGAATCTCATACAAAAGATGTGAGTGAAAAGAACAACAGATAAGGGCTAAAGGCTTTTATACGAGTTATTCTTCATGATGTTGGTCTGTCATGTGTAATAAAGTCAGCCGCATTCCATTGTCGTCTGGATGTATTCCAGTGAAATGCAAGTTGTCACAACAAATAGAATAACTGGGCAAGAAAATGGTCTTTCCAGGCCACTTCCTCTTAGGATGTTTCATGCAGTTGTTTCTTGGCGTGTTCACTTTCAGGTAGTGTGGGAAAATTCACCCTGCTTATCCCAAGGTGATAACTCACGGCTATCAAGAAGTTAGATATGATATGGGAGAGTCCCTGGGAAACTTTCAACATTTTGGAATGGTATCCGGTACTTCATGTTAACTGACAGATGACACCTGTGAAGCTGGGAGGCAGGACAGATTTGTCCCTCCCAGATAAGGCAAAACATTTGGGTCCAACTCCCAACTCTTGTCCATCCTTGTATGTGCTCCTGGGCAAGGCACTTTGCTTTCCATGACCACAGCTCTCTTGCAATCCCAGATTTTTGGGGGGGAAACTCAAGCTCAGAGATAATCTCTTCTTAACTGTGTACAGCACTTAGCTCTGTGGGACCTCAGACCTGTCTGGGGCCTCTTAACATTGTCACAGCACAAAGAGTTAACAATAAAGCGCATGGAGCAGACAGTCATAATTAATTTAATGTCTGGACAACTTGTCATTGCACATATTAGACAAAGCTGTGGATTTATGAATCTGAATTGCAAATACGTTTGTGCTGTGCTGAGAAGTTGGATGTCTTGAAGTTCTGTGTTTTAAAAAGAAAGCTTTTGTCCTACATGTGGTTACTCTGTATTCTCTTATAACCATTTACTGTTATTTGTCAGTCATTTCTGAGGTGCTCTGAAGATCATAACAGCCCAGGTCATGCAAAATGGTTGTGCTTGCTCAGCATCCATAACTGCAGAACTGCAGAACAAAAAAAGGTGTCTGCCATACAAAGCTTACAGCTTGTGAGCACAGAGAGATGCAGACACCATCTAAGGAAACCCAAGGTCAATGTTGGTCATCAAGATAGGCAATGGTCTCCACTCATCCTGAGTTTTCTCTGTGTAACAGAAGAGAAGCTATCTGACAGTGACCACTCTAAAAAGGGTCACTGATGCCTGAGGAACAGTGCCAAGCCCAGACTTATTTGTCCTCCATTGTCTAAGTAATTCTCCCTTCAAGGAGCCACGAGGAAGATTTTGTCTGAAGGTTTCTTCTGCACTCTCTTTTATTTCAAATGCCTTCATAGCCTACCCAGCCTCAAATAAAGCATGAGTGGTCATGCAACATGCCAGCAGGGTCACTGCCTCATAACAGAGCTCTCTGACAGTACTTTGGCCATTCCAGATTTCGGTTACTTGGAAAATAAGGAAATCCAGAAACCTTCAAACCATGATGGACAAATGCTTGAGGATCCAAGTGCTGATATTGCTTGTGAGTCACTCACACATGCTTGTGTGAATTGCTAGGGTACATTTCAGGAAACCCTCAGGGGCCCCTGACATTTTTCACAAATCAAATGTAACAAGAGGGTATGCTTGACATAAAACCAGAGACCAGGGAGCGCATTGTGTACAGTAAAGTAAATTAAGATAGTAGCAGTAACAGTGTTTAAGAGGAAACCCAATATGATTTCCTATTCTAACTTGCACAATACAAAGCATAGAATCTCATTGAGTCAGCCCTACATTGAGTTAAGTCTTTAGTAAGCATAACACTCTTGGGAACAGAAGCACTCAGATGGTAGCCTGTCTAGACCACCTGCTAAGCTACAGGTATAACTCTTGTCAGATCCTCTGAAGAACTAGCTAAGATGTGCATAAGGAGCCACAGAACACATAGTTTTTCAGGAGCTTTGCATGGAAGTCACTGGACAGGGATTTATAAACTGCAAAGAACAAATCGCTATTTCCTGAACTTTAATGCATTCAGATGTGCAAATTGCACAACTAAGGCTGACAGTTATAAGAGCAATAGCACCACAAGATCACAGAACCACAGATCATAAAACATGGATGTAAATTTTGGTTTGTATGATAAACCAAATAAGTCTTGGACTTTGTATGCTATGACGAGAGGGAAACCAATCAAGGGAGAGAAAAATGAAAACAGTATGAATATGGAAGACAGAAGAAGAAATGAAAATGTATAAAAATATTAAATTTGTTTGATAATATATTTAGATGGTCAGTTATCCTGGTAGTTAAATTTTTCCATTATTTCCAAAGTAATTCTACTGGTTTAAACTTTCAGCCATAAGCTGTTGAGTTTTGCTCATAGACAAAATTGTTTTTTTTGTTTTAATTGTAAATAAAGGTATTGTATGAAAGCGTCTATCGGAAAATTACCTCAGCAGCCCTCACTGATAGAGTGACAGAGGAGACATTATGTTATTAAAAGCAAGGACCTTCATTTTAAGCTTGACATAAATGAGTTGGTAAAATGGCAAGGAAGAAATTGAATAACACTGAACTGTCCTTCAGAAGGGCAATAATGATGAAATCAAAACCCATGGAATCCTTGTTAAGAAAGGAAAAGCTCCTATGGAACTAGATAGATCACTCCGGTGGTAATCATGCTGCAGTCTCGATCAGTCCAGGAGCTACAGTCGTCCTGCTCCAAATCATCCTCAGCAGAAGCCTGCCCCTTTCCCCTGGGCGCAGAGAGAGCACAGACTCTCACAGTTTAGTTGCCAATGTTACGTGCCAAAGCTACCATGGTGTGAATGCACATTCCTGTTCCTTACCCTCACAGTTTCTGAGGGCTGGTCTAAGCTCTAGGAGAGCCCAGGCACATCTGGGCAAGCATGACATCGGAGCTGTTGACATGGGACGTGGGATGGGACAGGAGGTGGGAGAGCTTGAGTGGGCCTTCAGGTCAGAAGTTATTTAAAGTATAGACACTTTGTAATGTCGAGTTCTGGCTCAGATACATAAAACTGGCCACTGCTGTCATAGCCCATCCACCATAAATTGCAGTCTTCTCTCCATTTTTGTTTTGTAGACACTACATCACTTATAGCTGTAGCTTCAGAAAGGCGTAAAAGAAAGATGATTCCCAGGGAATGTGAAAGGAGAGAGAAAAAAGAAGTTAATATTCAAGATCTTTCATTATTTGCATTCAGAAAGAGAAAGGCTGTAATGCTTGTTATTTCACATTGAGGCTTCTCATTTAAAATGTGTTTTCGCCATAAAACTCAAGATTTTGTCACTAGAGCTGTGACAAGGGTGAGAGACAGAGGTGGAGAAGTCTTTAAAGAAAGCATCACTGAGAAGAGGAAAATGAGGCCAATTAAAGCTTTCCAGTGACTGGACAATGGTTCAGTTCCTGCTCAACCAGTTTAATGAAGCAAGTGTGTTAAAATCCAAAAGTGCAGTGAAAAAGCAGTGAAAAGAGGAGGATAAAAGAGGAAATAGGATTTTGTCAAGATTGTTGAGGAACATATTAGGTAGATGCATAATATAAAATTACAACATTAATAAATTAATCATCACAAAACCAATGGCATCCAAGGAGGAAGCACTCAATAAGCCGCAGCGCTGCTCCTCCCAAACAGCCTGCGGTACCAGGAGCTACGTAGGGGTACGGGTGGGCTTTGCTTGCCTGCTTGTCGCTCACAGACTTTGGCTGGACCCAGGTGCCAGCACACCACACTAAGGCACACTGTTGTCTGTTGCACACCAAAAACTTTCTGAGAGAAAAGGAAAATGTACCCTGCTTTATTATTTCAGGTGCGTTAGCGACCTCCATCCCAGAGGTTTCTGTTCCTGGGTTCTCGCTCTCCACCTAGTGACCTGCAGCAGAATTACAGGACCTCCCGAAGGAGGGAGCGTGAGCCCCAAATCCCTAAACCCTACCGTGTGTTTAGGCACTCATTTTGCACGTATAACTATAGTAGGTGAATGGCTGAGTTAATTAATCCCTCTACAAACTTTATCAAGCAATAAAAAAATCTGAAGAAATAGCCTAAGAGGACATCTTGTACGTTCACTTCTTTTCCTGCTCTGCTTCAGCCATCTATTATAATGGAACATAGCTTTCTTCTCCATCAAGCGTAACATGGACTAATTATAGGTCCTACTGAATGGGATCCGGCTTTTCGCTCAATGGACCTTCAGAAGATATAGATCAAATGTCCAACTGGACTACATCTTATTCTTCATTTTTGTCAAAACATTTGTGCAACAGAAAGTGTGTTTGCCTATGTTGTTTTGAAGACATGATTAACCAATAAATTCAAGGCATGATGGCAAGCAAGGTGTTTAGATGCGTGACTGCTACATTCACATAGGATGCTGTTTGTGTGCAGAACTGCTGGTACAGTTGTCTGAGCGTGCAAGTCACTTTATATTATGCAGAAATGGAAGTCATGCTTGAAAGTCTGAACCTCTATTTGGCATTTACTGCTTCATAAAACAGTTGAGTGTACCTTAGATATGTGCTTTACTGATTTCAAGGTACAATAGATATTATTTTTCAGCCTATTAAAATCTTGTAGACCTAGAAGAATACACTTTAATACTTCTGGTGGCTTACTTATGTTTTAGTTTAGTTTAAAGTTACTAGTTTAGTTTACTTTAACAGATAATTATCCCCTATACAGAGAAGCTTTTGCTACTTCCTTTCTGACCCCTCATCCCAAACCTCAACTCAAATATCCAAGCAAATTTTAAAATATTCTGAAAGATATAGTGATAAATATGCATATCAAAAATATGTGCTGTAGGTAGTATCTGCTATGCCATTTCTTTTGGATGCTTAACATTGGAGAGTTCAGAAGGCAAAGCTATATGGCTCACGGGGTTAAAGTCATGAAGGTTCGATAGCAGCTGTATGTTTGTTTGTTTGTTTGTTTGTGGGTTGGTTATAAGTGGCCTTTGGCACTACAGTGGGGCAATGCTCAAACTCAGTTTGTGAACCTTAACAACTTTATCAGTATCCTAGGGTCTGTCAAAATCAGCAATATTTTTAGGTATGAACTGCCCTTAATGTTTTAAAGATGAATTTATCTGAGTAAAAAGTTATATTCCTGCCAGTGCATTTTCCTTACTGAGGAGGAAAGTGTCCTTTCTGGGGTTAGACTTACACATCTTGTAAATAAAATGGCAATTTCTTTAAGAGTGTGAAAACTGAATTCACACTTTGAAGATTCTTGTTATAAATTATTTCTGCTTCTGTGGTTTCCTGGTACTTGGTAAATGAGAACAGAAAACATCAGAAGTGATCAAACCTAACAACAAAAGAATCTCTCACATACTTAGGAAATGTGGGTTAAAAACCTGACCCTACCAACATCTGTAGCAAAGCTATAAAATCTGGCTTTAGCTAGGGTCGAGGTTCAGGATTTTATCTGCCCTATAGTGAAGCTATCTGAAACGAAATCATAAGGATATTAAATACGTTGGCAAATGACCCATGGAAATACAATGCAATTTAAATTTTAGCACCCTTAAACTAAGCTAAACTAAGCCTAACTCCTCTGTGTGTTCAAGGGCAACTGTTTTTAGATACTGCCAGTTCAAACTTGCTCAGGATAAATGGCTTTTTGACTGATACCTGTTTAACACCTGGACCATTACCTGGAAATATTTACTATTTAGCGAGACAGCAGTAGCCCTGGTAGATTATATTTTCTTGAGTGGGAACCCTCCTGATCTTGTAGCATCCTAAACCAGGGTTTTCAAATAGCATTTATCAAACACGATCTCAGCATGACAGTGAATTAGGACTCGCTCATCAGATACATCCGATACCACCAACTTGGGATGTGTGCTTTCAGGTACTAGTGCTTGTTAATTGCAAGTGCTGACCCTTCCCAGCAGGTCAGTGGCATAAGCAAGGCAGGACAGAGAACATCACATATCATCTTGATTTTTAGCTGCATTCCTGGGGTCACAGCCAAGGCTTTCATCCTCTCTTCAGGAGATGCTCAAACCACCCCTGAGCATGCAAAAGGCACAGCTCCTGGCTGGGCTGCCTGGTGAGCTGGCTGAGGGTGAATGATCCTGCAAAATCAATGTGCTTGGGCCTGCTGGGCCAAATGCAGGCCAATAGCTCTGAAATTGTTCTGTTTAGGGATATGGCGGTCTCTCTGTGAGTTCTTTGTCACGTTTGCTGGGCCTGTAAATTCAGATGGGGCTGGGCAGAATGGTAATGCATGGCTACCTTGGCAGCCGAGGCTCTCTCTGCTGTGGAGGGTTCTCTTCTTTCGTGGTCACCTGTTCTCTGTCGGGAAACATGAGCTTCCTGTGGAAACAAGAGAGTAGCTCTGTTTTTAATGAACAGGGTGGACTCCCATAGCAATGCAGAGCCAGAATGTGTGAAAGCTCAGCCCAAAGCACAGAGCAAATATTTCCACCCTCTGGCTTTCTTCCCCATAAAACAGAGCACAGACAAAAACAAACAAACAAAAACAAAAACAAAACCTCCTGTCTCTTCTGTGTCAAACTCAGACACATTTGTCATCACCCATGTTTGTTAAGTCTACCCCTTAAGCCAAAAATTTTGGTCAAGTGTTCAGAAACCAGTGGGCTGACAGGGACATGGACATTCCTTGATGGTTAGACCATGTGGACACAAAGCATATACCAGGCATGAAACGTAGGTCTTGTTAGAGATTTGGCTTATTCTCTTTTAGAAGACAGCGCTACTGTAAACATCACTCTGGATTACACAGTTATAGTTAGATAAATCTTGGATGATTGCAATATGCCAGAAACACATCCAGAATAATGACTTTGCATCAGAACTATGCCACAGTACCTGTACAGATATTATGCTTATTTAAGCAGAAACACTATTCACCTACTTTCTAAGACATGTATTTTGGATATAATAGTGTATCAGGACACATTTATCAGTGTTAATGATATGGCAAAGTACTACCTGAATACTCAAATGTGTATAATACACACTTTTCAAGTTATGTTTCAAGTTATTTTCTCCAGTTTGTCCTTTTTTTAGACTAAGACAAATTTATGATCTTTATGCAAGAAAAAATATTTAAATCATAGTAATATAACCAACAATTAAAGTGAGGTAGACTGTTGAGAATATTGGTAAAAAGTGAACACGTTCACATTCTATATATAAAATAGATATTAATCTCTCTGAAAAACTGAACCTTTCTTATTTTTGCTATTAAAAGAAACTGGAATAGAAACTACACAACTGAGGTTGGAATACCTTTTCATATAATGAAGGATTGAATGGTAGAAGGCATTCAGAATATTTAAAGAATTGCTGTAGATACCAGAACAGGTATGTTACTATTTTAAAAGGTAGACTGGCCTGATATAGGATGAAGCAACATTTAGAAACATATTATTTGAAAAGTGGCAGCCACTGTACACTGACAAAGGGAAAATTGTCGATAGCAAAATCTGTTGGATTGTATGGCTTAACAGAAAGATAGAGTGGAAACAGCTGACATGCTTTACTTGGGCGTCTTGGAATTTTATTACTTTGGAACAAAGAGAAAGTTCATCTATCAGGTCAGTCAGCACAGTCAATAGGACAGGAGCACTACCATGAGATTAACTGCAGAACACCTGCTAACTGCCAGTTTAAAGATGGAGGAGAGCAGCTTTGCTATTTAATGGTCATTTGTGTGCAAGCATGGAGAAGCTTTGCTTTCAAAATGAATTCAATAAACACAGGCAACGTAATTTCAGCTGGTGGTGCTTCTATGTGAATACATGATTTATGTAACTGTATGAAAGTGGGAAATAGGAAGCACAAAGCCTAGGAATCAAAAAAAAAGTAATGGAGTTATAGCCAGATTAAAGTGCAATGCAAAACACCAGTGACAACTGGAATGTGTTACTTCATTTTGCTTTCTACTTTGGTGACAAAAATGTGTTGAAAGAAAAAAAAAAATCTGTTATAAAGAGAGATGATATCTAGTAATACTGTATGCATACATTGATAGTTTGATGAAATACATTACACATTGGGTACACTATATGAACAAAAATTATAGTCCATCTAGTTTAATATCCATGCTAGATAAAATTATGAAGACTATATAAAAGCACAAGTACATTCAGTAATGATGACAAAGATCTGTTATCAGTTTGTCATATAAATTAGTAAGTCAGGTGGAACTGATAGTTGTAGATGATAAACTACAGTCTTTTACAAAGTGACAGATACCATTTCTCCTGGCTAAATTAGAAATAATACTTGAATGCCCTAAAAATGTGAGAATGACCATTTTTGTCTCTTCATTCTCCTTCCATCAGGTAAGGTAAAACTAGGGAAAGACATTGCATTTAAAACTTCTTCTGAGTTAATCAGTATAGTCTACAGAGATTTCAATCAAATCTTAATTTGACATTTCTCTTCCAAAAGCAATATCTTTTCTATTGAATATCTATCATAGAAGGTAGGAGGTGTTTTAAGGATTTCACATCCTGTCACCTTTCTATTTTTAGAACAGTTAAAATTGTCTTTCTCCTCCTTTGGCATTCACAGAGAATCACAAAATCACAGAAGGGCTGAAGTTAGAAGGGACCTCTGGAAGTCATCTGGTTCAAACCCGCTTCGTATCTCAAGCAGGGCCACCTAGAACTATTTACCCAGGACCATGTCCAGAAGGCTTTTGGATATCTCCAAGGAAGGAAATTTCACAGCCTCCCTGGGCAAACTGTGACAGTGCTTGTCCACCCTCACAGTAAAGAAGTGTTTCCTGATTTTCAGATGGAACCTCTTGTGTTCCTGTTTGTGCCCACTGCCACTTGTCCTGTCACTGGGCTCCAGCCTGGCTCTGTCCTCTTTACACCCTACCCTCAGGTATTTTCTTACATTTATGATATCCCTCTGATCTTTCTCTTCTCCAGGCTGAACAGTCCCAGATCTCTCAGCCTTTCCTCATAGGAGAGATGCCCCAGCCCCTTACTCATCTCAGTGGCCCTTTGCTGGACTCTCCAGTAACTCCATCACTCTCTTTTTCTGGGAAGCCCAGAATACTCTGAAAGTTTTCATGGGCAGGGATGTGACACTGACTTTCTGTGGTGGGTTAGCCCTGGCCCACTCAGCTGCTCACTCACTCCCCCTCGTCAGTGGCATAGGGAGAGAAAATAGGATGAGAGAGCTTGTGGGTTGAGATCGAGGCAGGAAGATGGCCTAGCAGTTACCATCAGGGGCAGAACAAACTCAACTGTTAATTTAATTCATTGCCAATTAAAACAGATTTGGGTAGTGAGAAAGAAAAGGCAAACACTTGTACAACACTTTCCTCCCCCCTTTCCCAGCCTCAGCTGCACTCCTTTACTCTTGACTCCTCTCCCTTTGCCAAGCAGCACTGGAGGTGGGGGTGGGTTTGGTCAGTCCACAGCAGTTCCTATCTGCTTCTCCTTCTTCCTCAATCTCTTACCCTGCTGTGGCAGGGGCTCTCCATGGGCTGCAGTCCTTCAGGATAAACTCTCTACAGCGTGGGTCCTTCGTGGGCTGCAGACTCTGTCATGAAAACTTGTCTCTGGCACCTGGAGCAGCTCTTCCTCCTCTGACCTGGTTGTTCCCTCTGCTGTTTCTCACTGGTTTTGTTTGTTTGTTTGTTTTCCCCTCCTCCTCTGCCTGTCAAACATTTTTTTGCCCTTTCTTAAACATGTTTTTCCAGAGACACCACCAGCTTGGCTGATGGGCTCAGCTGTGCCCTGCACTGGGTCCACTGGAACCGGGGGGAACTGTCTGTGTCTGGCACAGGGCCGCTGAGACCTTTTTTCACAGAGGCCACCTCTGCAGCCCCTCTGCTGCCAGCACCTTGGCACAGACGCCCATTATACCTTCCCTGGTCCTATGCAGCTGCTGTGACAGTATTATCATCTCCACCTCTCTGCCCTCCACTCCCATGCCTGGTCTTTAACAGGGATATCTCCTCCTGCTGTTGTCCAGCCCCAGGGGGAAATCTTTCTCTGAGCAGCTGCTGCCTGCCACTCCTAGCAACTGAAGTTAGGCACTTAAACTCTTTCTGAAGGTTTGTCCCAGGGTTGCTTCTGGAAACTTAACCCTTACTAAGAAAATATGGTTATACCCTTTAATGAGCTTTGTTTCACTTCGTCCTAGGGAGTGCTCCTTTTCATTTTAATAGGGGCTTGCCTGAGTACAAGGAGAAACCTCAGTACACGACCCTTGCTTCTGTTCTTCTTTCAAAATTCCCAGTGAAATGTTCTCATCAGTAACTCTACCACAGGATATTATTGAGCCTCTGTTGTTAAACTGAGAGGAGAAGCTTGAGAAGCACCTTTCCTTTACTTAACCATTTCAATTGTGGATGATAGTGCAGGCTTGGATGACTCAGACTAGTATTAGATTAAACATCTTTCATCTTCTTTCGTTGCTTTTCTTTACGTCTTGCATTAAAAAAATAAAAAACCCAAACTGCACATCCAAAAACCCCATCCATTTGTGAGTCTGATGGACAATGGATATGAGAATAAAGTGAAAATACAGTCAGAATTACATGAAATGTCATGGACTTCAAAATCAAAATAAAAAATACTGGGATAATTCTCACTCTGGATCAAAAGTCAAAACAAACTTGTTTTTCAATGGATCTGGGTTACCACGGACCCCACTGTGGTATAACTGTTTTTTATAGGACTGGAAATTATAGCAAAGAATGATTTCCTAGCAGCTCTGCCATTTTTCTTATTATTTTTTTCTTCATTTTACTAATTCTACAGTACCAAGGGTAAGAGAAATGATTCAGAAACCCTGAATTTCTAAATGTTGAAAGGGCCATTTCTGTTGCATGAACACAGTAACTATGGGGTTGATAGTATGGAAGTAGAGCACACAGAGCTGTCAGTGACAAAGACTCAAAAGTATGCAGTGACAAAAGTGTACCACAGTCCAGGGCACTGTAATGTCAAAGAGAAGATCAAGGGCCGTGAAATAGGTGCCTGTAGCCTCGTGATTAAGGCAGGCTTCTAGAGCACAGCAAGCACGGAGCTTAATCTCTTGCATTTGATGGGGAAATTTAACCTAGGTCTCCCACTTGCTGAGAGAGCATTTTATACAAGATCAGTGATTTTCTCTGCTCTGTTCTTTAAAAGAACTATTCCTGGTTCCAGATAGACAGAAACACATGCACAACGCCTTGACAGAGACAGCAAAAGTCTAGGGAAAAGGAGAGGAATGGGAGGCTGTGAAGTCTGTTTTCCATGAAGTTTTTTATTGCCTATTTCTAAGTGGCTTGTTTTTTAAATATTGTTATTGTACTATGCCTGCCTCTTCCACTGCATTACACTGGGGTCTGTGGCCCTGGCATGTGCACAGAGAACCAGAAGGGAGAGGGCAATGGTGGGAGGAGAACAGTAAAAGCAGGTGCCTAAAAGCTGCCTGCTTCAACACCAACATTTACATCCTTCACTAAATCTAGTTCTTGGCCCCATTCTCCCAAAACTGAACAAGTTCAGCCTTATGGTTGAAGAGCGGCCCTCCCACTGGGAGTCTGCCACACTAGGAGTAAACTGTATGGACACAGAGAGGAGGGATCACTTACCTCCCTTTTGCTGTCTCTGTCCCATTTTTCATAAAAAGCTCACTGCAATGAAAAAAGAGAACAAAAAGCTTGATGTCTCCCTAGGCCAGTGACTGCAGGGAGGGAGGGATCCAATTCACCATTTCCTGTTCCCATAATTATATTAGTGTTTCATCCATTTCCTGTTTCCTGTAAAATGCAGGAAGCAGAGTTTGAACTATGTTTTAGTCACCATGTGAAAAACTTTGCTTTTTCTCTTTCATTCCCCACTCCCTTATTATTCCATGAAAAATGGTTTTGTTTCTATAGAAGCAAATGAACGCGCACGCACACACACATACACACAAATTCCCTTCCTTTTGCCTTTCCCTTGTAAATAGGTTTTTTGCTTGGGCACTTTTCTGAGAAATGGGAGATGTGGTTTAAAGCACCTCTGAAATTTGGAGAGAAATGTTTTAAGAATTACTTCACAGTGCAAAGAGGTGACCCTGCTACCTCCTCCAGCGGCTGCTGATGCACAGAGCAGTGCCTGTCAGAGCAGGCCCTCAGAGAAAACAGTAAGAGGAGCGCTTTGTTTGTGGGCTCCAGTGTAAGGTAGGTCACCTAACCTTGACAAGACTGAGGCCACTTCAAGCATATGAAGAAACAAAACCTGGTGTATCAGGGACATGAATGTTAAATACAGGTGTCTATGTGAACTGGACGCCTTGAAGGATCGTTGCCAGATTTTGTAATGATTTTGAGTACTGCAGATTTGGACTTAGGCATGTAGATCCTCTGAAGTTCCACCTTCAGCATTGAAATCCTTTGGGGTTTGAAACGAAGGGCAAGAGTTATACAAACCATGTAGCTGACATTTGCCTTGGTGGTAAGTACTGAGAGTGGCATAAGAGAAAAGAGCTTGGAATAATGCCAATTACCTGTTTTAAACATTAAGATGTAGGAAATGCAATCTTCGCTATTTAAACTTTTGTATTTTATTTAAAACTTTCATTCTATTATCTCTTTTAAAATGTGGCAGTGCAAACAGTAAATGTAGGAATAAGAAAGGGAGAGATTACAGGAGTGGAAATTAAACATATATTCCTGTAGTCTGAATCATAAGTGCCTAGTTACAACTGTCTACAACTTGTAAATTAGTGTGTGTAAAGGGTACCTAGATGCACAACTGCAGGGAATTAAATGTGTTTATAGATATATAAATACAGATACTTTTGTCAGAATTTGTATTTTGAATTTCTGAACTATGAAGCTATTACTTCATTTGCTTTTGGTTGTTCCATGTTTAGCTATGAGACAGGACTATTAGCTCTATGGGTGATATTATTTGTCAGTGACTGTCATTTTGGAGATATGAATGGAGAAAGTCAGTGGAATATTATAAGAAAAAAGTAATAATGAGTATAGAAGGTCAGTGCAAGCGGCACAGCTGCCCTGACAGCTATGAAGCAACATGTTCACTAAGTCTTCGGGTTATATGTTCTCTGCTTATTTGAAGTAGCTGCAGCAATTGCTGAACAAGCGTTTCTGCCCTGTCATGCTTTGGGCACAACTAAGACATAAGATTCAAGTGAACATGTTCACTTCACAAAATCCCTTTCTGGATTATCCAGACACCTGGATTATCCCTGTGGTCTCCATGCAAGGTTTAGTGAACAGGTAGCATGATGGCAAATGTCAATCACACCAAAACAAAACAATGACCAAAAAGGGAAACACAGCTAAATGTAATGGAGTAGAAAATAGTACTGCAGGTATAACAATGCCTCTGTGCTCAGGTGGCCTATTGAGTCCAGTTCTGGACAATAACATGACACGTTTGCAGGCAGGAAAATGAAATGCTGAGAGAAGAAAGATTTCTGTGTGAGAAGTAAGTAATTTGAGAGAAGAGAGTTATTTTAAATAAGAGATGGATAACATTGGTACATTGTGATTAGGATTAGGATTGAGGTGCTTGTTTTTCTTTACCCTACTGAGAAGAGAACATCTCTGGAATTTTTTGTGTTGTCTGAAGGCACTGCATTGAGAGGAAATACTTGTTTTCACACTATGTATAATCAACTCCTTGCTGAAAAACAGCATTATGCCCAAGAGGTTTGTAAGACTCAAAGTACATGTTGATACAGCTAATGAGAAACACCACTGCTGCTGAACATAGCTTCACAGAAAAAGGAATAAAAAACCTTCATGCTCCACTGCAGAAGACAGATACTAACAAGCAGAAGCCAGGGACAAACCTTCCCTGCAAATAAGAGCAGAAACTAGAATATCAATTTTTAGATCTCCAAGAGAAAGAGGTTACCAAGTTGCATGGGGAACAGTGCTCTAAGTTCCTACATAAAGATGATCAGGGTTGTGAACAGCTTTCTGTTTCAGAAAGCGCATAAGCAGAAGATCAGCCTTCAACATACCAGACTACCTGATGAACTTCTTGGATCTGATGCTCAATTAAGGTTCAGCAGTGCTTGAGCGTTGCCTTTACCCCACCAAAGAAGAGGAAATAGCTCTAGTGCTGAAACAAGGAAATGATGTTCTGATCAGCTGTTTTTGTATTGACAGTATCTGCATTGGCTTCAAGTCAAGATCGTGTGCAGCATTAAGTATATCTAAAAGAGATTTAGAAACAGCTGGTTTTGATTGTTTTGATTAGATCTGCCAAACCTCAGCATTAAAACAAGTGACTTATGAAAAAGTTGAGGGGCAGCCAGAGCTAAAGGAATTAACCAGGCAATTTGGCACAAGGAAAAAAGTGGACCAGGATGTGCCTAAGCCTTGTCTCCCAAAAGCCACCAAGCCAGCACTGCTAGTCCTGATGTTCCTATTGCAAATGTTCAACAGTCATGGAACGCATAAAGGAAAATGAGATCTGGTGAAGCAAATGTACATTTTTTATAACAAAAACTTCTACTATCTCTATTTTTCTTTGTGTTTTTGCATTTCTGTCTATCCTCTTTTTACAATGTAAGTTACTTATCAAGGATTTTTAATTGTGGTTATTTTGGAATAAAAGTGCCAAGTTATTTTTCTTAGCTGGAAAAAACTAAAAAACTCTTTAACAATAAGCTTCAAAATGAAGTAATTTGTAGCAGTGCAATACGTACACTGGTTTTTATTCAGAGAAATTGTCAATATAGAATATTATTCTGTTGGAGGGTTTACAGTATTTCAAGACAGTTTAAGCCAGAAATCTCCTTACAAGGGGCTGCCATCTCACCACTATTCACTGCTCTTTCACAGTGTCAGAGAAATCATTCCTGACAAATATGCAGCCAAGGGAAAATAATATCATTTCGTGCAGTCTCATAGCAGTCTGTAATGCCTACTCTGACTTTGTGTGGTGGTTTTACCCAGCTGAGCAGCAGAACTCCACCACAACCACTCTATCACTCCCCCTCCTCAAAAGGTGAGGGGGAGAAAATACAATGGAAAAAAAAAGGGCTCAAGGGTTGAGATAAGGATAATTTAATTAAAGGGAAAAGAAAAAAAAAAAGTGAAAAAATACAAGCAAAGACTGTGTGGAAGCAAAGAGAGAAAATAATTTTCTACTTCCCATCAACGAGTGGTGTTCGGCCACGTCCTGGGAAGCAGGGCCTCAATACTGCACAGCGGCTGTTCGGGAGGACGGACGTCTTCACAACGACAGCCTCCCCTTCTCCTTCCCCTTTCCCAGCTTTTATTGCTGAGCGTGACACCATATGGTATGGGATATCCCTCTGGTAGGTTCAGGTCAGCTGCCCTGGTGATGTCCCCTCCCAGCTGCTGCCCACCCCCAGCCCACTGGGTCTGGGGGGTTGGAGTCTGGGTGCTGTGCCAGCGCTGCTCAGCAGCAGACACAGCACTGGTGTGGTATCGGTGCTGGTCTAGCTACAGGTGCAGAGCACAGCGCTGTATGGGCTGCTGTGGGGAAAGTTAACTCTATCCCAGCCAGACCCAGTACACTTTGTTCCGATGAGACTGGTTGTCCTCTCCTGGGCAGTGTACCCCAAAGCCGTGAATGTAGTTGTGTACCTAGTGGAGGCAGATCTTACTTGCCCATCAGACGTTTCTTTCCTAGATATGGATTCATTTTCTACTGTGGAGAAAAGGCTTTTGCATGTATTTTGTTTGTTTGTTTTGGAATGAACTTCTCATCAGTTTTCTCCTGAAGAAGACAACGAGCAGTCCTGATACATAAAGAACATCTTTTTAAAATAATAGGTCATTGGAGTAACTTCAAATGAATAATCAGCACTTTAAAAAAAACTAATGCTTTCTCTTCCATTTCTTCTGCTTCCCCTCTCCTCAGTTTTTATTAGCTTTGAGAGGAACTGCTTTAGTTATGAATTCATCCCTTTTCAAACCTTAGGAGTTTCTTTTGCTATCCAAAAATTTTATCACTTAATAACTCCTTGTGCTTCCTTTTTAGTTACCTTCAAAGATTTCTTAGCAGGACTGAGCTGAATATAAGGTTTGGGAAGTACCAGTATTTTTTTCTACACGACAAATGTGATTCTAAAGCAATTCCATTTGTTGTCATTTGTGGGTTACACATTTTTGTCTGTTGCAACCTTTTCTTAATTCTCTGGGTGTCTGCAGAAAGAAATGCATACTTGTTTTATTGTTACCCTATTTCTGGATCTTTTTTCTTTTTTTCTTTTTTTTTTTTAATAGATTCTCCAAGTCAATTTTCTTCAACCTTTTCTCAGCATGTGAATAAGACTAAAACTCCAAATTGCTTTTCATTTATATTTACATCTTCTTTTCTCCCTCAATGAGTGTGCTTCAGTCTCAGAAACTAATCTCCTGGATTTTCATTTACTTTACACTTCATTGCATATGCTGTTCTGGTAGCCTCTGCATTGTTTTGGAACAAGCCAAAAGTTTCTTACAGCAATATAAATCACAGGAAGGTTTCCCTTGCTTTCTCAAGGGTGATTATCAGAACATTCTCAGTCATCTGCATGTCGGGTCCGTAAGATGCTTATTTGCTTATTTAAAGGATACAGTAAAAGAGAATTTTTTTAAGCAGCTTTTTACTTGGCAGATACATTCTTTGAATGAGCAATTTCTCTTTCAATGAGAATATGAATCTCTGTCACTGCTATCCAGAGTATCTCTTCTGAGCTGGGCACTGTTTTTTCTTACTTATTTTCCATTTTATGATATGGTAATAGCATGTAACTCGTATCTCCTCTTTTCCTTGGAAGTGGGAAACAAAAAGTTTTTCTGTGTTTCTTCTTTTCTTTGTTCCTCACATTTAATTTATCATTTTAACAAGTGAGTGAATGTCTTCACTTTTGTAGCTAATCAGATTTGACTTCAGTGCACTACTTACTGTTACAGAGTGCAACACATTTTAGGAATGTGGAATGACAGGAATAGAAAAGTTGGTTGTCCTTCCATCCCAGCATCTGTGAGATGCTGTCCCCACAGTCAGTTTGCCTGCCTAACTCTCACCTGAACCAAGCCTGGTCCCTCACTTGGGAGCCATGTCCTGCCTGCATCTCTCATTTTCCCAGTGCCACCTGGGACTGTGCGGCCGGGGTTGCTGTGGTCCCACTGCCCGAGGACACGGATGGAGTCCCAAGCTCAAGGTGCTGGGCACCACATGAGAGGGGCGGCAATGGTGTTCAAGGCCTCTCTGCCATGTAGGAGCTGACTGAGTCATCACAGAATTGGGGTCTCTTCTCCTTACCTACACACTTTCTTAAATGTTTCCAGCATTGAGCTAAATCTTAAGGCTCAGTGGCAGTGAGTTCTGCCACTAAATTTTGCATTTTTTTTCCCCCTCAGGGTTATGTTTGTTGACTGTCAGTATTACACAAGAATTGATTATTCCTGTATTAAGAGAAAGTGTAGCTGTAAAGAAAAATACTTGCATTTTTTCATATACCATTCAGTATTTTATGTAGTCTTTTTATATCCTTTTAAATTCATGTCTTTCCCAAGCTAGACAATCTCAGTCTTTGCAATCTCTCATCACAGAAATTGTGCCATGCTCTTAGCAATTTTCATCACCTATTTCCACATCTTCCTTATCTCTTTTTCAAATAGATTGACCAGGATTGAGCATGTATTGTATCTGAGGGCACATCACTGACATTATAATACTTTCAGAAAGACAGTCTGTCTCATCCTTTTACATGATAGTATCTTACTTGTTGCTTTTTTTTTTTGTTTTTGTTTTTTGTTTGTTTGTTTTGTTTTGTTTTTGTTTTTTTCTTTGGTTGGTTGGCTGGTTGGTTGGTTTGGTTGTTTTGTTTTGACCACTACTCTATGAATCTTCATTCCACACCATTCATTGTAAATTAGGAAAGCAGAACCCATCTGGCTTATTCAAATAGAGGCCTAGGAGCTGCTGTATCGCCTTATAGAGAATACTGCATTTCATCAGTCACTGTGTTGTTCTTTTGACTTTGTGGCATTCCCTGCCCTTTCGTTTACCTTAGGATTTATCTTATTTTGCAAAATGCTGTGTTGTTCTTCATTTCAGAAACATGCCCCGCACCATTAATATAAAACAACACCTGCTTCCAGACTGTTTGTTAAAGGAGATGGTCAGTATGGACAGCATTACCATGGGAATTTATGGTTCAACATTGCCCATCATAAACTTATTTGGAGCTGAGTGGCTCAGGTGTGAAAGCCACATGCTATCCAGACACCTAGCAGCTTGCCAGACCCTGTCAGCCTAGTGAAACACTTGTATGCCCTGGGCAATTACCTGGAGATGTGTGAAGGTGTAGATGACAGTTTCAGCTACAGCATCTGCTTTTCATGCTGCTGTGAGAAGGTATTGCTGGCTCAATGATAACCCAGACAGGAGTACATGCAAGGTTTTTTTTTTTTTTTTCAGTTTCTTTCTTTCTTTTTTTTTTTTTAATTCAGTGTCAGATATAGCATAACCTCTTTGATTCATACATTGTAACTTTTCAAAGCTGCTACCAAGCTGGTTCTGTCTCTTCAAACACTTTTTGAGGTATCATTTCTTTTGTGAAAGCAATCAATTTTTAATAAAAGGAAACATTACAGTTTCATAAGAAAACAAAATAAAAGAGAAAAAATACTTTCTTCCTTTGCTTCTTAAAAGGAAATACTGAGTGTATGTATTTGTGTGTATAAAAATTTCAGTGTTTGCTTTAGTCATCTTAATTTTTGTTTCAAAGTAGTAGAATCTCGCTATTTTGTAGGGAGAGCTGGTATTAAGGTTTTTGCTATACAGCATCGAATGCTGTTAACAAAAACTGACAATGTTCTGAGTTTCTGGGAAATGTCATCTTCATGCTTGGATGCTTGAGACTAGACATTTTCTACTTGTTGCTACTACCCGTCTTAAGGGCTGTTCTGTTAGCTTTGACATCTCACTCTGGTAAGTGCAATTCTGAGTCAATGGGTCTTAACATCTTACCCATGTTATGGAATGGTTTGACACACCTCATGATTTCTGCAGCTAAACCCAAAAGATAGCTTTCAGTCATGTGCTTTCTTGGATGTCACAAACCAGCACCTAGTTTTGACATCCATAGCTGTGAAAGGAGTATCCATATTTGTGTCTGTCAATAGGTCATGAAACTAAAAGTTTATCCTAAGTCTGCTTTTGCATTGGATGGATTTCATTTACAGATACTGTTTGTCATGCAATAAGCTCTCAATTCTAAATTCCATAAAGGGAGTAGGTAATTCTGTCTAGGTGATTGAAGTTAATAAAATCATCTCTATATCAAAAAGTGATTCTAATTAGCTTTCTATTTCCAGCTTTAAATAACAAGGTTAAAATAGTGTGTCATGAAAATGGTGTAGAATGTGTAGGCATCTTGCATTCCTTGAATTTCTAAGATGTGCATTGACTTTTCTAAGGCTGAGATTGGCACAGGTCTGGACATATAACTCTGACATGCTGATGAAACTCTGATTTCCCCTATAAAACTATTAGCTACTGAAAGTTATTCAACCAAAAAAAAAAAAAAAAATCATAGCTTCTATAGTGTTTCCAAGATCTAGATTTACCTATTTCATCTTGTAATGTCTCATGATGAAAATGAAAGCAACTTTTAAAATGCATAAATAATGGGACTGAAATATTTCTGAGATTGAGAAATATTGAAATGTCAAAGAGCAAAGTCAGTTTTTACTTTCACTTTACCAGTCGAATCAAATGGAAGTTTTTTTGTGGTTGTTGCTGTTGTTCGTGGTGGTGGTTTTTGTTTTCTTTGAAGAACCACAGAAAAGAGAACAAAACAAGTCCCAAAGGGTAGAAAAGAGTTAATGACGAATAGCAGGACTTCTAATCCCTTTTTCTTTGTGAGTTTTAGCTAGGAGAAATACTTTGAGTGCTGGGGAGAAGGGTCAGTCTTACACTGCCACAATGACATTTCAGAGTCAGTTCAATGGGCATTCCTCCATTTCATTTTGCCACAAGTTGTACTGGCAATCACAGCAGTGCTGCTGGTGATCCATCCTCTCTGACATTATGGAGATAACATTATAAGTATCCTTTCTTTGATTCTGTTAATTAAATATAGCTGTAGGCCAAATATTAATAATAAAATATATTTTTAAATCTGAGTTTCATGGATAGTTAAGTGTTAAACGTGAAAACCCATCCGATATTTTTTTCAACCTGGATTAAAATTCAAGTGAAAGAATTAACCTATCTGCCTCTACACTCCACAGGGACTTTTATTATTCAGATTTATTCATTAGAAGACTTGCTATTCGTGTTTGCTCTATTTGCTTTCATTAAATGTTTGGCATTAAATGCCTTCCTATTGCATTGCTGACTAAAAAATAAATAAAAGAGCCTGAGTGTTGTGATATAAAATTCATATATCCTGATCAACATAAATGATGTATTATTTTAATAGAAAATAGTGGTGAGTAAACAATAGCAGGCAAATACATATTTAAAAAAAAAAAGAAAAAAGCCCACATTGGTGAGTTCATGGTCACCAAAGACTAAATTTCTTCTTACGGAAACAAATATGATGCACCTGCATCATTATTTCTATTTCAAAATATTGAAGTTCTACAATTTTTCATTCATTAAGCACATTTACAAAAAATACAGTTAATTCAAAGACATAAAATGTATTCTTCTTTCACAGACAATGGAATAAATGTGGTTCTCAGAATGCCACAATACCAACCTACTCAACCCTTTTATGAACCGATTAAAAAAATGTTTAAATGCAAAGCAATCGTATGGGAAAAAAAAATCGTCCAGCTGTTGTTTCCCCTGCATGAAACTCTAGTTCTCTAAACACCGCTTGAAATTTTGTTGTTCTTTTCATTTGGTCTAATTCCTGCCTGGCAGGGTGGCCCTCCTGTGCCAGGGTGGCTGGCTTCTCCTGGGCTGCCCGCAGCTGCCTGTGAATCCCTGTGCTCAGGTGCCCCCTCCTTCTGCTGAGGTTAATCCCTAAGCAAGAAGTTGGGCTCAAAACTTGCAGGTTTGGGTCTGGCTGCTCTGTGGGATTCACCTTAAGGCAGGCTCCAGGCTCTCCCTTTCTGCAGGGGTGGCCTGGATGCTGCGCTTAGCTAACCGACTGATGTCCCTGTGGAAAGTCTTGAGTGACTGAATTTTCAAATCTTTTATCTGCCCTGCGGACTGCACCCAGCACAGCCACCTCCATCAGAGGATGATTGTCCTCAACAGAGCCCCGTTTTTCCTGCTGTGAGGGAAGGCAGGACTTGATGGTAGCCTGCACTCAGGTCCACCCCCAGAGCAATATGGGCATGAAGCTCCAGGTGCCTGGACCACCCTGTGCTACCAACAATTTGTATGGTCACTTGGCAGCAGTTACAGGCACAGTCTCTTCCTCATCTTGCCCGATCCTGGGCCACATGGAGCAGAGCCACTGTCACGGAACAACAAATTATGATCATCTAATATCAATGCTGGTGCTACCTGTGCTGATGTCTGACTCCCTCAGCCCAGAAGGTTCAGAGATTTTGGTAGTTATCTATCACTATCTATATGCGTAAACACATCATTTTCTCCTGTCCTTTGCAGCCTCATAGTGCCATGCAGTCAGTGTAATTAGATGTCCTCCGTCAATCACAGACGATATTTGAACTCCAATGGGCAGCTGGTGCACTCGAATAACCACTGTTGGGCAGTGAATACATGTGGAGCCAAGTTTAAAATGCTATTCAGAAAAAAAAGAGATGTATCAAGGTGAAGCTGCTTAACCCACGTTAACTCCCCAGCAATCTCCAGGCTGAGTTTGTTCTCGTAAAATACAGGTCAAACCGTTTCTAAACAGCTTTGGTAAAACCAGATGCTGTGTGTGGGGAGCAGCCAGCCAGCAGGTGCAGCCCTGCAGGCACCGTGATGGGGACTTGGCTGCCTGGGGATGTGCTGCCTGAGCCACCGCTCCCCCCTTGCCTAATCCTGACGCCCTTGGTTTTAAACAGCACTGAACTGGGTGGGCTGTGGTTCTTTCTTTGGAGCTCATATTTCTGTAACCCTCAGGCTGGTGGTTTCTTACATTGACTTACCCACTGGTGAGATATATGTAAGGGCGTCGGTATCCAAAGACTTTGATCTGCTCTTCCAGGACAAGGAAGGCAGTAATGAATTGAGCAGCATTAATGAAGGGCAGAAAAATGGTGTGTGACTCCCCCCCCAACCCCAGAATAGTCATTAATGTTAATAGGAGTCTCCTCTGTGCCCTGCACCTCCACATGCAGAGAGCTCACTTAAGGGGAAGCATGTGAGGTACCAAGGCAGCGCTCTTCAGGGTGCTTGCAGTCAGCTTCAGTTGCTCAGATTTATTCCCAGCAGATCAAAGGTCAGTGCAAATAGAAAATATCTATTAATTACTTCTTAAGCTTATGTTCACAACAGTTATTGCCACTTATTTCAGTTCAGTAGCATGAACCCAGCAAGGCCTGCTAAAATGAGGACATTCTGTTAAATGAAATTTTTTTAAAAAAACAATGATAACAATACATCAGAATAAAATTGTTAGTGCTTTCATATAATTAAATGAAGAGAAACAGTCCCTGGATTCTCTAAGTATATGTGCAAGAGAAGTCAGATATTTTGGTCACATCATTTGTGTTACTTTGCAGCCCCTTTTTTTTTTTCTACTTTAAACAATGTTGAGGGAAGCTCCTGTGCTAATGGTTACAGAAACGGGAGTCTGATGGGCAAGAGATGATTATTCAAGTCACATGCTGTGCTATTATTTTCTAGGAAATTTTACACAGGAAAATATGAGATTGCTTAAATACTAGGGCAGCCTAGTTATTGCCCATCACTGTACATCTGAATTACTGACATCTTTTGAACAAAAAAGAAACATAAACCAAAGCCCAGACTGAGGAGGAAGCCCACCTACAGTCAAAACTTCTCTTCCCACAGAGCTGATGCACCTCAGAGCCTGATGCATCTCCCAGGAGGAGAGGAGCACAGCTCCAGCCCAGAGCAGCTGATTGTGCTGACGTGTTTGGGACCAGGAGACAAGTAACAGTTTCACTGCATGAGCCTATGCCTAGCATAAACAGAAATTCCTGAGGAGCACAAATATTTGTTTTTAACTTATTGATCAGAAGTCACCAGAGACATTAATGCAGATCCCATAGACTCGTATATTAGCTCCAATTTAGTCTTATGTCAATATTAAGTCAGTCCTGAGTTGTTGCCTTTTTTATTTTAATAGTTATGCTGGCATTCTTGGCAAAGCGTGGAATTATTTATATTTATATGTACTTTATAGGATAAATTGTATAATTTTTGAAAAAATCAGTGATTTGGAAAAATATACACATCAGTAGAATCCAAATTTGCCTGACAGACCACATATCCGTAAATTGGATTCCTCCCACCTTATTATAGTGTTTCCTCAAATGTCATCTAAATGTTTTATATGAGGGAACAGGGTTATTACCTCCAAACAGAAGAAATGTATCAAACCTGCCAAGACATACACAAAGCATATATATATATTAGTACTGTATATACGCTTGGTCTGTGCTTTGCACTATTGATAATCAGGAAGAAGGTGGTGGAGTGAATAAGGAAAAAAATCCAAAAGGGTCGGGAAGAAGGATGAAGGATGAAGGAGAGACAACTCTGAGCAGTAAGTGCAAAATGCAACTTGTGACTAGAAAACACAAAATAAAAGCAGAGAATGGGAAAACTAGATACCAATACCTGATGTGAGGAAAAGGAAGAGATGCCTTAGGGACTTGTAGGTGATGTAACAGAAACATGGAAAAGGCAATACCGAAACTCAGAAGTGTATAGGATGGCAGATATCCAAGCAGACGAGGCTTAAAGGACAGGAGGGAAGAGAGAATAAAAAGTTGAACAGGCAGGTGGAAACCGAGGAGCAAAAGAATGAGTGTGGGAATGACAGGGGAGAAGGAGGAAAGTAAAAATAATGGTGACAAATGGCCAATCAGCATCAGCAGAATCTTGAATCAATGGAGCCGCAAACTGGTGCAGTACTGAATCTGTTAGGTGATTGCACAATCAGTAGGAATCTCAATAAAAGTACTGGCAGGAGATCAGTGTAGCGGAGGAGCCAGGTTCATCTTTTACATGACTCCAGTGAACTTGGTAGATTTGTACGAGGGATGAAATATGCCCCAGGAGATCAGCTGCTCAGGAGATTTCAGATCAATAAGCAACAGTGCGGATAATTGATATGGCAGTTAATAAATGGGGATTTTATGGTAATAGCAATGATCTCTAGTTAATGAAATCATTTGTATGGCAGCAAATCAACAGCAGCAGATGACTGTACCAAACCACAATAGATTATCTTAGAATGAGATATATGAAAATCATATTCCTTTCAAATTCTATTAGCCACAAACAATTAAAATCACCCCAGATAGAAACTGGACACAGATGTTAAAAACAAATTAAATGGCAGGGTAATTAAAAGCAAGTGGATGTAACAGATGCAGGGTTATCAGAAGTGACAGATCAGACAAATAGCGTAATATGAAGCTTGAAAGGTTCAAAGCAAGGGAGAGGTCAGAAGAAGAGCAAGGGATGTGGCGCAGCACACCTTGAAGAAAAGCTGAGCCAGCAGCACAGGCCCTGCGGGCTCATGTGCAGAGGGCAGTGGCAAAAAGCTAACTTTGTTGTCCCCTCTGCAGTCCCACTGTGCTGGCTTTGCAGCTGCAGGGCGGTGCGCATGGGCTTCAGGGCAGTGAATGTTCTTAGCACTAATCCTGGCTCCAAGCTGAAGCTGCCTGCACAGACCCTTGGTTACAGCAGAAGCGATCATCTTGCAACGCTCACCTCTCTAAAATGGAGCCAGAATGGTATTTCCAGCTTCCTGTAAGTGTGCCCAATCACCAAAGTACCAATAATTGTGATAAAGGCTTTCATTGCTCTAGTTAGTCCCATTTCTGTCTTGGATGGAGAACCATTCATAGTTCTCGTCTTCATCCCAGTGATTGCTGAGAGACATTAAAATGCAAAGAAAATGTTGTCAGCAGCAGACATCAGTCTTAAAATGCCTCAAGATAAAGAGACTCATCTGAGATTTGGAAGATAAAAGTTGGTCTTTGCCTCATTCAGAGCAGAGGTTTGCTGAAAGTTTTACTGCCATGTCAACTCGGACACTGCCCTCACCATTTGTACAAGGGCAGGTGTTGAACCTGTATTTTCTACAGTCTCAGAGAATTTGAAGGAGGGAGAGCTATTCCTTTTCTTCTGGGTAATATGTGAACTAACTTGTATCTGATTTACAAGTACATTGTCAGGGGAGGTTCAGGCTGGGTGTTAGGAAAAGGTTCTTCACCGAGAGGGTGGCTGGGCACTGGAACAGGCTCCCCAGGGACGTGGTCACAGCACTGAGCCTGCCAGAGTTCAAGAAGCATTTGGATGCTCTCAGGCATATGGTTCGATTTTTGGCTGGTACCGTGTGGAGCCAAGAGTTGGACTCAATGATCCCTGTGGGTCCCTTTCAACTCAGGATACTCTATGGTTCTGTGATTCTATGATTCTATAAAATGAAATAAGTAATTTCCAGTAACCTGCAATGTTTAATACTGAATTAAATACTCGTTCCTTTATGAGAGGACAGAGAGGGAAGGGTCAAGCTTTTAGGGGGGAAGGAAAAGAGAAACAACCACACATACGTACTGTTGATTTGATCCACAGACTGTTTTATGAGTTAGCAGACAAACTATAATGTTTCTTTGCATTTTCCTGTTTTTCTTCCACAACACAAGATGAAATTGATAACCATATTGATACAGTGTGTAATAATATTTTTATAAAATGGTGGGCCTAGCATTTTTCATGAAAAACAGAAACATCTCCGACACTGGGCATTTTTCCAAGGCAAACCTTTTTTAAAAGGATCATTTCTTAATTCACATTTTTTGTCTCACTCTAGTACTTCCCAATGAACACTTACGTATTTCTTCCAGCTTTTTCATCATCTGAACCCAGAAATAATCTTGTACTGTATGAATTAACAGTGGACACCAGGCAAGGAAAGCACAAGCCGCCTTACTGGTAAGTCTCGTTGTGTTTAGTGTGCTCCTCTTGCAGACCCCACAGGTCACCAGCTGCCCCTGCTACATTGCCATCCGTGTGTGTATTGTGCATGTATTCTGCTCCCAGCCGCAGCCTGTAGTTGGCTGCAGGCAGTCAGGTGTTTACTATGATGCAGAAGCATGGTCCTCCAAGGACGAAAAGCAGGAAAAGAGGGCAACCAGATGGTGGGTGTCAGGCTCTGCTCCCAGCCCACAGGGTGGTCTGGCAGCCCTAGGGTCCTGCCTCTGAAAGCTGCTTGATACCTCATTGTTTAGGGGGTCTACACACAGACTGTAAGTAATAGGCTATATTAATAAAGATATATTTTTAAGCAATTCATCCACATTCCCTGTATTTCAGTCTTTTTTCTGCTAAGTATTCATGCAGCCCACTCCTGACATGGGCAAGTTTCATTGCTGCTCTCATACCTCCATCACTTGCTTCATAGAAAATTTCCTGGAGTCCAAATCCCCTGGTTTAACTGGGCATTGTCCTTATGGAGTTTTGCCTTGATGGAACGCAATAGACATGGAGCACTACCTGGAAGAAATAAAGGCAAATAAACTGCTCACAGGAGCAGTGAAGGAACATTTTACTCAAATCTGAAGAAAACTCCAGTAAAGGCATATCAAAGGATGGGTCTGTCCTTGCCATAACAGCACACTGTATTACACCAGGACAGCAAAGAAACAAACCTGACAGGCTAAATATTTCTCTGGTATCTTTAGTAGCTCCAAGCCTGATGGCACATTCTGATTTCAGATCTCTAGAACACATACAGATTCACTGTCAATTGATTTTGGAATGAAAGGGAGAAGAATCAGCCAGTTTAGGTGCTCACAATTAAGTGAATATCAGACCTGCTGGAGCGAAAATTCAGGAGTGTTGGTCTGGTAGGACACTCTGAAAGGTTCGGTTTAAGAGTCAAACCTGAACAGACAATTTTTGAAACTTATAATGCTCAAATGTGACCTTCAAACTTACCTAGTGGTAGCTGGACTTTGCTCCCACAGAATTCAGTAGAAATAATCTTATTGTGTAAGGTACTTTGGAGAAACTGCAGCCCTCTTGCTGCTTTCTCAATAAAGACAAGTGAATTTAAAATCAGTTTTAAAAATTGTTCCCATTTAATTTAATAGGAAAGGATGACCTTTTTGTAGGAAATGTAGAGAATCCACAATAGATGCACAACTCTACCAGGCTTCATGTAAAATTTCATAAGCAAGATTGTTATTGTTTTTATTTAATTAAATCCTACCACTATCTTCTATACAGACATGAAACACTACACGAATCCCCAAAATCCACAGCTGAGAATCGTTTAATTTCCTCAGATAAAGGCTGCCTTTTCTGGATTTCCTTTGAAAGCTTAGGAATCACAGACACTATTAATGCTGAAAGAAGGCTGTTGACATTCTCAGAATGGAATTCACATAAATCTAGTACTGGATGTGTAGTCACACAGATCTCCAAATTATACAGCTTTTCCTTCCCTATGTACAGACACCCCACACCAGGCCATGTTAATGGGATAGTGAAAGAAGGATTAAAAGCTTATTTGGACCTCCTTTGCTATTAAATTCATCCCTGTAGCTTCCACTGAGTTTACATGTGTTTGAATATCACATAAAGGAGAATCCTAATGGTATCAGCTCAGCTTGTTTAATCTGTGGGTTTTGTTTGTTTGTTTGTTTGTTTTTCCCCCTAGGACTGATGAATACTGCAAAAGAGGGAATAAAATTGATTATGAATAACCTGGCTCTCATTATTTAGTCTAGTGATGTCCATTTGGTTGAATCTGATTATTTTGAAAATGCTAACTGTGATTTTTGCATCTGAGAAAATAAAAGGATTATTTTTATAAATCTGGTATGAGAAGAGAAGTAAAAATATAATAATAGAAACATAAAGAAAACTACATTGTTTTCTTACTATTATTTGTTTGTATTACATTTGAACCTTGTAGATTCAGCCAAGTTCAAGGTCACATTGTGTGCCATTCAAAAGCATGGACCCTAGGTCAAGATATTCTGGTCTTAGTAGAGAAGATGGACAAATATAGGTACTGTAAATCAGATGCAGAAATTTGATGAAGTGTGTCTAAAATTCCACAGCAGATTACCAGTGCTGTGAGGAATAGACCACAGGTTTTGTGAGTTCAGGTTCAAGGGTCTTCTGAGTCTACTTGGTTTCCAGTTTTGCTTTACTGTGCCTCTTTGACGTTGGGATATTTTTCCACTCTGTATCTTCTCTTCAGTCTAAAATTATTTCTTTGATTCTTTTTTTTCTGTGTGTGTATACCTGCTTCTGCATCCTTTACTATTATAGTTTTTATACTTCTCTTCACACTTCAGTGTAACACAGAGGACTTCTTTACAGGTGCCATTTTTAAGCATGAATCTTTAGTGTGAATATAACAACTACTTAAATAAAATGTGAGTTAATAGCCAGTAAGTTCCCCAGCTGAAACCTGAAGACATGTATGAAGGAGCAGTAGCTGGCAGACATAAATGGTTTAAGATGGAGACCCAGCAAGTTCCCTGCACATACCCTGGGGGAAAAAAAAAAAAAAAAGCTGAACATACAATTTTCTGATTTATGCTTCAGAAATGAGTCTCTGAGTGAGTGATGCAGACATAAAAAGGCAAATCTCAGATGAAGGATCTTCACAGGACTTATAGCCATGCTTACAGACTGCACATCCATTATACACCAATGGATTCAAAGGATTTAAACTGTCATAAAAATATTTCTAAAACGGAGGCCAAGACCTTATTATGCAAGTTTGTGATTACTGAGATATTTAAAGATCTTAAAAAAAATCATGTTAGCAATTTGGTATTCTGTGTCTGTTCATAATAAACAACCATGATTATTTTTGCAGAACTACTTAATATCTTAATGTGGCTTTAAATGCTCAGAGAACCATCAAATTATCGTATGTCATTTCTTCTCAAGTTCTAAGACAGTTCTCCATTCAGCTGGTGGCCCTATTCTAGGGAAAAAAATTTCAGGTCATCCTCATTGTAGGAAAAATTAAGCTGAAGGTGCTCCACTTTCAAATAAGCACTGTGGAAAATTCATTTACTTATTTTAAGTGCAATGGGTCTTCTACAGGACTTAAATATATACTTGATGCTGCTTATATAGATATGAGATTTCCTAAAGAAGGATGTTTTTCTGAATAAGAATTAAAAAAATAAAAAGTGCAAAAGAAATACAGATCCAGCTTTCTTACAGGTGGTTCAGGTGGTTTTCTTGTTCTGTCAATAGTGTAACCTCTAACTGAAGTGTTGATTAGTAACACAGTACTGCAAAACAGGAATGTGCGCAAACAAGTTTTACTCCTTGAAGGGATCTGTCCAGCTTGCTGTGGATAATTTATACAATTTTTATATTAAATTTAGTTACCAAACCAATGAAAATGTTAAGTAGCTGTGTGGTATTTGCAGAATCCAAGTATGAGCTATGAATATTAATTGGTATTATGCAGTACTACTATGCATATTGCTGCGTGATTAATGTAACCCTATAGATTTGCCTGGACTTCTCTGCATTAGCAGCAATTATCTTTGCAAACTTGTTGCCAGTGGGGAAGATCTCAGAATAAAGAAAGATAACTATACTTGCCCCACCTAAACCAACAGGGAAAAAGAAGGAGCCTATCATAACTCAACTCAACTTCAAAAGCTGAAAAAAAAAAAAAANAAAAAAAAAAAAAACACTAGAACAAATAAAAAGCTATTTGGCAGCAGTTGCAATGCAATAAAGTGATAAAAAGAGTTACTATGAATTTCTGAAGACAAATAGTACCCAAACAGTCACATTTGTTTTGACAAAGTAACTGTCCTGTTTGGAAGATGAGACAGCAGATGTGACATATATGTACTTAGTCAGTACAGTCAGTTAGGTCTTTGACATAACATAAGCGACAGTCTCATTTATTCAAACAAATTGAATAAATATTTCCTGGATGGAACAGAATGAGTTAATGGAACCACTTTGCTTATTAACAGGACTGTTATGGATCTCTGTCCAAATGACAGGACAGGGATTCCACAAGTCACTTATTCTGATTTTCATTTATTTATTTATTTTTATTAGTTCAAATGATGTTTTTACATGACACCAAACTGCAGAGGTGTAAGAAATGTAATGATCCTCTTGGAGAACAGAGTCTGATTTAAAAACTATCTTTATAAACTAGAGATATTTTTCAACAAGCTGGAAGGACAAAACACTGCATGTAGGAAATAGAAACATGTAGAAATACCAGAGAAGGAAACGTGGCATGGCAGCATCACTTCAGAAAAGAACATGGCCATACTAACAAAGCACCAAACGGATGATTCAGCAACATGAAACTTTCGCAAAATAAGCCAGATCTTATTCTTGCATATGTTAACATTCTGTGTCCTATGGAAGATATAGGAAGACGTTATTTTGTGCTACTTATTGCAGCTGAAGGTGTAGCCTGATGTCTAGTTCTGAATATCATACTTCAGGAAAGATGGACTTGAATTAGAGATACTCCAAGAGAGAAAGTTACATTACACGAGGATTAATAATTCTAAGGAAAAAAAAAAAAAAAGGAATTGGGTTTGTTTAGTCTAGGAAAAAGAAGGGTTAAAGCAGATCATCAAATCTATCAGCTGTCATCAGACCTATAGAAAGAAGAGACATCATTCTCTTTGTATACCTGGGACCTGAGAAAAATATTCTTTACTTCCAGAAGAGACAATTCTGGCCTTGGAGAAAGGGGTGCACTCCCGGTGCACAGGAACTGTCGGATCTCTTAAACTGAACACTTTTTTTTTTTTTTTCAGTAGAAACCATTGATCAGGAGCAATGTACAAGTACTTAATCTTTCCTGAATAGACTAGCTGGCCTTTCACAGTTTCTTACACTTGTACTTTACACTGCAAAAATCTCAGATTTAATGATGTCTGTTCTGACACCCTCTTCTCCCTTTTTTTTTTTTTAATAGTCTGATTCCCTAACTAAATGAGGCTTAGGTGACCATCTCTCTTTGACTTTTGAACTCTGTTGACTACTTCAAAACAGATTGGAAAGAGAAGCCAAAATTATGACCAGACAGGAGAAAAAAATTGAAGCCAGGCTGGTCTCAGCTGCTGGTTGCTCCGTTTGCTGGCACCTGGCTGACTAGTAACTCATGTTTACTGGTCAGCCAGTTACCATGCATGTTGCTTCAGTGCAGCTCCAGCATACACAGTCCCCTTGTTTGGTGACAGCACCACAGAGAAGATGGAAGCTGGGAGAGAATCATGGAAAACGAGCCACTGAGGGGTGAAGGATGGGTCATGTATAAGCACCCAGATTTCAGGGTTTCAAGCTGTTCCATCCACCCAGAAAAGCCAAGACTGATGTGATCTGAGGGGCTGGAGGCCATCTGCTGGAGGGGCTGATGCTGTGGGCAATGAGCAGTGCCACAGGTGGCATGGGAAAGCTGAAACACTCCAACCAGTGCAAAAAGTGGTGAAAGATGTCAATTTTCTGGCCTGCATTAGTGAACAGCTTTGGTCCAACTGGTAAGAAATGCAATTGTGATTAAAAAGATTGAAATCTTTATAGAATATTGCTAATTGTGTTCCTCAGAATACAAACATAATAGTGGAGTTACATTCCTGGTTTTGTGACAACTACAAGAGTATTGAATCCCTGCTAAGGGAGATTAAAAAAAAAAAAAAAAAACACACACACAACAGAATAGACCAATTATTATAGCAGAAAATGGTTTACAGAAACACTGTCTCAGCAGCTTAAATAATCACCTTAAAGTTTTACAATATGTAAGAGGCAATTCTTCTCTCTGTCCAAAATAGCACAGAGACATTGATTCCAGAAGCAATTACAGCTGAAGTCAACAGTTTGCTTGAATCTAGAGGCAGAAAAGTATAAGATAAACTATATTACTATATTACTATGTAATTCTAGTCCTGGACACAGGGAGGCAAAAAGGGAGAAAAATGATTGTTGAAATAATGTTGAGACTTATTGTAGAACCTGCATGGGCAGAAGAATCTAGATTTACAGAAGGTGCACATCAAATTTCTTGGGAAAAGCATAGAAAAAATTGAAAAGTATTAGAAACCATTCAGAAAGCCTGGAAAAAGTAGGCAAAGGATTGAAACTTGCTTAAGCCAATTCAGAAATCAAGACTAAGAAGGGCCACAAAGAAAGACTGTAGACAGTAATAAAGTATAAGAGAAAAGCAGGAAAGGTGGGAGGTACTCTGCAGAGAAAAGACTAAAAGCGATAAACCAGTTACAAAATAATTTAATATATGAGAAGTTGATAGCCTGAGGGAGAGTTGGTGGATCTTATGAACTAGTCAAGAGTAAAGGATGCAGTGGAGAGGGTGAGGGCAGAACAAAGCAAGCAATTTTTTTTTGCATTTACTTCACATTATGTGGAGAAATGTCTTCCATTAGCTCCTTTTCGTAGGAAATGAGGTAAAATTGTTATTACAGTTTGAGGCATCAATAGCAAATGTGCCAAAACAAACTTAATCTAGAGAAGAACATGTCACCACACTTTATAATATATACTCAGCAATTTTTAAAGCAGGTTTTAATTAAGTAGTTGATCTACAAGTAAAATTTGCCAGACCACCATTTGAATCATCTACGTTATTTTATTTAAATAAAATTAAAATGTCATTTCTATGTGGGTTTCCTTAGAAACTTATGTAGCTCTGTGAAATTTTACAAAGTAAAATCTCTATATTCCTGTGCATACTTAATGCAAAAAAATTATTTACTTTTTTACTTGCTTTATTTTTTCAACAAACAATATAAGAGTCTCCATCCCTGCATCCCCCTGAATAATCTTGTATTCTACCAAAAAGCCACTTCTAGTTATACAAAATAAAATTAAAAAAATCAATTAAACATTTATACTATCTGCTATTTCTTTGTCAATACATAATAACTGACACATTTTTAGAGTGTACCTACAAATACGGTTCTGTAAGCATTGAAAGTTACGTGGGTGTTTATCATGCGTATCAGCTCATACAGGCTCATTCAAAGCCAAATTAAATTCATGGAAGTACTCCAACAGATCTTAATTTACTTCAAAACCAGGCTTACTAATAGGTGTTAAAAACACATTCTTTTTTAAGCTTTTCGATTCCCATGATAGGGATGAAAGTTTGATTCTGCATTTCCTAATTGAGGACTCTCATGCATAAACTTAAGCACTAAATAAATTGGGGCTGGGATGTTCTGAAGGGAATTTATCCACACAAAATTGATATCATTGGTAATGTAAGTATTAAAAAAAAAAAAATTCACAGCTAGAAAGCACATTGCCCTATATAATCCATAGTTTTGCTTTCAGAAATCAAGAAAGACATCAGAGTTCCCACACTTCTTTTTTGTGTTACTCTACACACCTGAGACTAGAGCACTTGCACTGCATGTCATTTCCTTGATTCCCAAGGAATCAAGTGGGTGTAATTCCATGTTTATAATTTTGGAAGTTTTCCTTTATCAGAGGTGCCTCCATGAAGGCTTTCCTCCAATAGATGATACATCTGGGTCATATTGTATAAAACTGATTCCTGTATTAAATCACAGATGAAAAAGTACTAAATCTTTGTTCTAGATGGGTGTTTCTAACAGAAAATTTACTGGAATGTAGTGATAACACCAATTTTAGGTTTAGCAGTAACCTAGTTGTTACGGTAAGAAAATCCTTCCCTTCATGTGATAGTAGAATTATCAGTTTCCTTCAAAAACCTTGGATCTGTATAAATAAATCTCAGCAGTTTCCTTTATAAACCTTGGATCTCTATAAATAAATCTCTCTACTGTTGAGCAAAAACCTGTTGTTTCAGTTTGATAGCTGAAAATATGTGATTACAAGGGAAAGAAAAGTTTCCATTTTCTTACCAATCCAAATACTTGAAGAAAATGGCTTTTGATTAAATTAAACGTTTTGAAACTCAAAAGTTTCAGTTTGTCTAAGATTTTATTTTCTAAGAAATTTCACCTAGAATTATTGCTACTGTGATGAAAACCTGCAAATAAGCATTTTTTTAATAAATGTGCATGAAGATAATCAAATGCTTCCACATAATTATCAAGGGATGATATGCATGAATATTTTCCCAAAGCAGGAGTTTCAGCAGTGTTTTTTTCCAACTCAAAAGACATAACTTCCTTTAAAACAACTGAAATATAATTGCATTAAGAAAACTTCATGCAAATGTTTGCAAGCAATTTTTTCAAACAAATGGAGTGTAATAGCTATAATTAAACTCAATGCAGAGTAAATTGGAGATAAAAATCAATAAGCGACTCTGTTTGAAATCTCGTCACTTATTGATTCATAAGCCATTTATCTCCTTCTGCATTCCACATCAAAAGCAATTATCAGTTAATGAAATCACACAGATGCAAATCAGAAATAGGAAAAAATATTAACAGTGCCCCAAAACTGCTGAAAGTATATTTCTTTGCCATTTCCACAAATTAACTTAGTCAGAAAAAATGTGATCTTGTTGTGACTAGCTTTGGTTAGGAATTTTTTTTCTTTTTTTCTTTTTTCTTTTTTTTTCTTTTTGACCCATTAAAAAAAAAAAAAAATGTTAACCTGCTTGTTTAACCAAAGCTTTCTTTGTGATACTACAGTAGTCTCAATTAACTGTTCTCTGAGAAGAACTTCTCAAGCCTATCAGTGATTCTTTGGCCAAAATGGTGGTAATGTATAGCTCACAAAAACCAACCAAGCAGAGCAGAAACTGCTCAGGTTATCCCTGGCCTCCTCCCTGTCGGGATGCAGGTGAATGGAGGGAGCCTCAAGTAAGCAGGCTGTGAGCTGAGCCTTTCTCCTGTCTTGATGTACAACAGGAACATTTTTTGAAGGCTTGAACCTGGTTAGAGCAAAAACATTGCCAGTGGTGGTAGATGCAGTGGCAGTCCTGGTAGCACTGGCAGCCTTCTGTCTGCAGGGAAGATTTGGGAACTTGCTGGAGATATCCAGAATTGGTCTGAATCAGGGCTGATTCATGCTGGAGCAATTCAGCTCTTGCTACTCTGTATTTTGTTCATCAAATGCTAACTGTGGCCCATAGGGTTAAATTCTGTCTAGTCCTGTAAGAGACAGGATTGTAAAAGCCTGAGGTGATAAAATATATGAAATTCAGTGTAAATAAATATAAAATGGTGCCCAGAAGGAAAAATAGGGGGGATGCATAAATGTAGTCTGTCTAAAAAGGGGGGGAAAACAAAAGTGAAAACATTTCTTCCCCAAGAAGAATATAATGACTTTTCCATTCGTATATGCATGGTGCGTCCCCAAGCCAGCTAATGGGAAGTAAGATTATTTGTCATCCCTGCCCAGACTCCTGCAATGTTATGGAAAGAAGGTGCTTTCTACTGCTCTCAGTGTGGGGCTGCAATCTCAGTCTGCACTCATCACACCGTGCCTCACTTCCACAGCAAAGCCTTGAGGCTGCAGCATGGAAACCTCAGTTACCATGAGTTTCCACCTTTTGTTCATTGCCCTTCTTGGTCAGGAGAGCGGGTCTATGTGCTCGCCATTGCATTCAGTAGGACATCCAATTCTGTATGTTGCTTTATGTATACTTATGTATGTGTATATGTCTAGGTATATAAGTACCATATAATGTAAAATGTATTCCAATTATAGACACAGAGTGAATATTACATACCTGGTTATGATCGTGTTTCAAAACTTGTGTGTTTTGCAGACAGAAATATATTAGGTTCAGCAATCAAATGCACATTCATTTGTATCGAAACAGTGTGGCCAGCAGGACTAGGGAAGTGATTGTTCCCCTGTACTCGGCTTTGATGAGGTCACACCTCGAATACTCTGTTCAGTTTTGGGCCCCTCACTACAAGAAGGACATTGAGGTGCTGGAGCTTGTCCAAGGAAGGGCAACGAAGCTGGTGAGGGGTCTGGAGAACAAGTCTTGTGAGGAGCAGCTGAGGGAGCTGGGGTTGTTTAGCCTGGAGAAAAGGAGGCTTAGGGGAGACCTTCTTGCTTCATACAACTACCTCAAAGGAGGCTGTAGCGAGGTGGGGGTCGGTCTCTTCTCCCAAGCAAAAAGTGATAAGACAAGAGGAAATGTCCTCAAGTTGTGCCAGGGGAGGTTTAGGTTGGATATTAGGAAAAATTTCTTCACTGAGAGGGTTGTGAAGCTTTGGAACAGGCTGTCCAGCGAAGTGGTTGAGTCACCATCCCTGGACGTATTCAAAAAATGTTTGGATTCAAAGCTTAGTGACTTGGTTTAATGGTGGACTTGGCAGTGCTAGGTTAAAGGTTGGACTGGATAATCTTGGAGGTCTTTTGCAGCCTAAGTGATTCTATGATTCTATAATTCAACCGAAGTAAATATAGTGATATTTTTACATTTATTTTCTAGCATTTATGGCGTCTAATAAAAATGTTGTTACTGCAATTACAAAAAACAAACCCAGCAAATCTTCACCATGCTGAAACTTTTAAGTATCTTTAAACCTGGAAAAGTATATTTTGTGAATTGTTGCATGCCCCCTGAAACAGAAAGAGGGAATTTAACTCCGACATTTACAACGGTAACCTTCAGATATTCCAAGTATATGCACAACAAAAATGTTTAGAGGAAAGGAAAAGTAAAAAAAAAAACAACAAAAAAAACCAGACAAGTCTTGATCTTCATTCTACATCATTGTTTGCTTGTTGTCTAAACATATACAGATCATGGGCCCATTTTTGTTTCACCTTCAAATCCTGCATGGTTACTTTTTTGGAAAACAACAACAAATCAACACTGTAACAAGTCAAGTTTAACAAGTGTCTGTTATATGATAGCATGAATTATTATTTTTAATACAGATCAAAAAATATTTATCTAAATTTCAATCAACTTGAAAACTGTGGCTTTAGAATTCAGATATTTAGAAATATTTGAAAGCGGGGTGTACATCACATGCGAGAACAGTAATATAGCCTTAACTTTGAGCTAACTTAACAATGAGCTAGTGTTGCACATCACTGGCAGGTGTACATAGCAAATACCCTATTGTGGTGAAGTCAAGAGCAAGAAAAAGAGAAGCTTTAGTTGTGAGATAGAAATTGGAGGGCTTATGTGTAGCATGGCCCTGAAGTAAGAAGTATAGCTAGAGCTACTCCATCCAGACTATTTTAATGATACAAGGCTTCCTCTGCAAATGCCTCCACACAGGTAGCATTTCTGAAAAATAGATGTATCATATTCAAATACCTACTGTGCACATCCTGCTTGGCATGCACAGCTCTTGCCTTGGCTTCACAGCTGTTTACAGCACATGACAACAGCGTGCAGAACAGGGAGCTCTGCAGGGCATGTGGTTCATGACAGTAGTTTGAAGAGGATATGTACGAAAAAGCTAACAAAAATGTATCCTCAATGAAAACACTTGTAAATGCATTTTTAGAGGCAGGGAATTAATATTTCAAGGCCATCTAAACTAAGGGGGTCCCAGCTCTTGCCTATGTAAGTGTCTGTTTCTGTAACATTTTATTACACCGTACTCTGAAGTAGGGATTGTGTTTATCTGAGACATACGTCACAATACCTAAGGTATCAAATCATGAACGAAGTATAGGTATTGCCATCATCTGCTCAATGGAGAAATACATCTGTCATTTACAGATGCAGAAGTATAACCATTCCGTAGATTAAATGCTTGTATATACCAGCTATTAAGAAACACAAACATCCGACTGATTGACAAAAGGTCCATTTTGTTCCTGAGAAGCAAAAAAAGGATGAGAGTGTATCTCTTCAGAGCAATAGCAAAGCATTTTTCATGTCAGTCACATCTTGCTATACGTAAGTGAAGGAAAATTGCAAATTATGTGGGTGCACTTCAATATCAGCTCCAGGACAAACCTGGTCAATCTATCCCAGCTATGGGATCCTCAGCCCAAAGTCACAGCAATAACAGTAACAGAATTTGAGAATATTCAGCATATCATCCAGAGTGAGGACAAACAATGGGCTAAAATGTTACATTTGTGTTAATCTGGAATAACTCTTGTGGAACTGGCAGAGGATCAGCCAAATATTTAATGCCCCGTGCATCTAAACAAGGCCATGTACTTTGTGTGATTGTGTTTGTGCCTGTGGCAGTTTCAGAACAAGTTGATTATTGTTATCACCTCTGCTTCCAGACAAAAGGAATAAGTAGACAGTTTTGTCAGGTCAGGTGTCCAGAACAAAGTGATAAGCAAACATGAGGGATAAATGAGGGTTTTGTTTAGCTGTATGTGTCTTCAAAGAAGCCAGAGGAAAGAGAAAAAAAAATAAAAAATAAAACACAGAGAAAAAGCAAGGAAAGGCAAGATGAGTGGATGGCAGCAGAGAGGTGAAGCAGGACTCCAATAAGCTCTGACTTCCATAGCTGAAGTTTCACTGGGTGTCCCTGCTGCCTAGATCCCTCCTACCCTACCCAGGCTGGCCCTTTGGAGGAGATCTTCCTTCAGGAGCCTGTACAGCGCTGTACTGGGTCTGGCTGGGATAGAGTTAACTTTCCCCACAGCAGCCCATACAGCGCTGTGCTCTGCACCTGTAGCTAGACCAGCACCGATACCACACCAGTGCTGTGTCTGCTGCTGAGCAGCGCTGGCACAGCACCCAGACTCCAACCCCCCAGACCCAGTGGGCTGGGGGTGGGCAGCAGCTGGGAGGGGACATCACCAGGGCAGCTGACCTGAACCGACCAAAGGGATATTCCATACCATATGATGTCACGCTCAGCAATAAAAGCTGGGAAAGGGGAAGGAGAAGGGGGGGCTCTCGTTATGAAGACGTCTGTCCTCCCGAATAAGCGCTGCGCGTATTGAGGCCCTGCTTCCAGGACATGGCCGAACACCGCTCGTTGATGGGAAGTAGAGAATTTTTTTTCTCTCTTTGCTTCCGCACAGTCTTTGCTTCTATTTTTTCACTTTTTCTTTTTTCTTTTCCCTTTAATTAAATTATCCTTATCTCAACCCTTGAGCCCTTTTTTTTCCCGTCGTATTTTCTCCCCATCACCTTTTGAGGAGGGGGAGTGAGAGAGTGGTTGTGGTGGAGTTCTGCTGCTCAGCTGGGTAAAACCACCACAAGGGCCTTCTACCAAAATGCTTAAAAAGGGATCCCAAGAGAAGTAAGACTTCGAGAGCCCTAGTATCTGCTCTGGTAACAGGAGCAGAAGTGAAAATCTCACATCCTCCGCCTCTGTCTCCCCTTTGGCCCTAGCCTGAGGTGTTTCCAATTACAAAACCCCAAAATGTGTCAAGTCCTTCTTTTAAAATATGAGCTTAGCTGAATAAGAAACTTGGAGTTATTCTTTTTAGACAAATAATGAACAGGATGCTGTAAAATAGAAATTTTGATTCTCTATTCAGACTTCAAACAATAAAAGAAGCTTCTCTAAAGTTTTACATACTCCACCACCATTAATAAACACTTCAGTGTCAGCAAGACCCATGACAAAAGTACTTCCTTGTCTTTGGGATGTGTACTCTAAATTAGTTTGAAAAAACTTCTTTACACATTTAACCATTTTGCCAGGCATTGAATCTTATTGTCTCCAACACAGTAGGGCTCAGGAGATAGGGAAACGTTTAATCATAGCAATACTGAATCCACCGGACCTGACTAGGTACTGAACTGACAGATTCAAGCATTTTTAAAGACCCTCAGAGCTTCGAAGAATGGAAATCCCTTTATATCCTTCCCCCTGCTTTTCACCCTACTCGCAAGTAATTTTTTTTTTTTTCCCAGCTTTCATTTGGTATGTAATGATAAAAAAGAAGGTAAATTAACATTTTAACTAATCACAGAATCACAGAAT
>VXAL01019809.1:0-13935 GCA_013399475.1 Chauna torquata | reverse complement strand
TTCTTCTGGGTTCCTGCAGACTTCCCCGAGCAGATTCCCCTAGCAGTGCCCTAGGACAGGAGGAATCTGCAGGGCAGTGGGTGGGATGAGGGCTGCGAACGATGACGGAGGAGATGTGGGGACAGAGAAGCAGCCTCCAGCAGGGAGAGCTCCAGGCGGCAAAGACCTGGGCAGGGAGGGAGTGGGAGTTCCTGCCAGAAACGTTAAGGGAGGGATTCAGCCACTCCCTGCCGTCGCTGTAGTGCAGACACCTTCTCCCGAGCAACAACTCCCTGTTCGCCTGTCTCACCCGGTACAGCTTCTGTCCTCAACGCCATGTGCTTTACAGCGTGAGTCACCTCCTCATCATCTGGACCTCCAGAAGAGGCACAAAGCTCCTATGGCGGGGGGTGTGTGTCAGGCTGTATATTAGGAACAAGGTTTTTTTCATTGGGAGAATGGCCTGTCAGTGAAACTGGCTCCCCGGGGAAAATGGTCACATACTTGTGGGAGTTCAAGAAGTGTTTGGATAATACTCTTCGAGGTATAATATGATTGCCGGACGGTCCTGTGTGGCGCCAAGAGTTGGACTCCATGAGCCCTGTGGGTCTCTTCTAGCTGGGGTTATTCTAGGAATCTAAGAGGAGAGGCGCATGTGTCCTGCAATGTGACACACAACTATGAGGTTTAGATTACCTGCTCAGCACTTGCCATTTTCGTAGGTGGCAGGCAAAGCTTGGCGAGGATTCACTTCATGCCCACCTACCTTTCTTTCTTTCTGTCAGTCAGTTAGAACACTGCAGTATTCTGTCCTATTCCTCCATCTCTGAGTGGTGCTCCTGCTCTCTTTATCTGGCGTCCAGATGGCTGTAAGCTTCTGTCCTGACACTGACTGTTGGGGCCCTGCCCTGAGATAGTCTCATTGGGAACGGGTTTTCCTTAGACAACTCTGTCTGACTTGTCACTGTCTTTTCCTCCTAGAAGAGGTACACATATACAGAGACCTCAAAAGTCCAACAGCAGCTTCCCCGCCGAGTTCCTCCTACTGGCATTCGCAGACATGGGGAACTGCAGCTCTTCCTGGGCATCTACCTGGCTGCCCTCCTGGTCAATGGCCTCATCCTCACAGCCGTAGTCTGCGACCTTGGCCTCCAAGGTCGAATGCTATGTTGCCATCTGCAAACCTTTGCACTGTTGGACAATAAAGGCCACTAGCGCTCTCAGCATTGCAGCAGCTGCCATTTTCAGCACTCTGCCTGTTGCTCATGGCTGCAAACTGCCAATATATTTTTCACTGCCACTGCACAAAGCAATGCTCTGTACCAGTTCTTCTGTGAAATCCTCCAGATCCAGAAGCTCTCCCGTAAAACGTGTTGTTCCCAACTTGCATCTCAGCCTACTTCAGGGAAGTTGGGTTTAGCTTCTTTTCCTTCTGTTCAGCTATTGGGTGTTTTGTTTTCCTTGTGCTGTCCTACATGCAAAGCCGTGCTGAAGATGATTTTTGAGCATGGACGGCGCAACGCGTTTTCCAAGTGAGTCCCTCACCTGGTTCTGGTCTCCCTCTTTCTCAGTACTGCCATGGTTGCCTACCTGAAGCCCCCCTCCGTATTCTCCCCATTCCTGAACATTTTCCTGGCAGTTTTGTACTCTGTGGTGCCTCCAGCAGTGAATACCCCAGCTACATACCGCACGAGGAACTAGGAGCTCAAGGATGTTGTTAGGAAACTGTTTTTTAGTGATGTCGTCATTAGTCGTAAAATTCCCTTTACTTTCCAAAAATGAATTCCACTGTATCCCATTCCATGCTAGAGTTTTCTTTCTATCTCTTTATTATTGTAATTGCTTTCTCTTATTGTCATTTCATGCACTATATTGGTAGCGCTTCTTGCATTCTAACCCTAAATACTTGGATTCCTCCCACTGCTATGGATGAATGAATCTGCTCTGTCTCGGGTGGAGGGTGATAAATGTACAAGTAGCGGTGACTCAGGGAAGACTCTCTCATAGCAGCTCAGTAATAAAATGGGATCATGTCAGTGCCCTGCCTGAAGGCTGGGCTTCCCTTCCTAAGCCTATACCAAAAACAGGCCCCCAAGAATGGCTCCCCATAAGAGACTCTCCGCCTTGGGTTCAAGACAGAAAAGCTAATTTTCACACTGTAACCCGTCAGAGACAAGAACTGATCACAGCAGTGCACTATCAGGCTGTTCTCACATACGTCTGTCAGGAGGGGAAGCTGGATCTTCCTGAAGAGCACAGGGTACTTCCAGGGACAGCACGTGCCTACAGTGGACAGTCGCTGGAGCCCACAAAATGTGAGAGAAGTCGACTCAGACAAAAGTAAAGAACTAAACCCAGGTATTTCCAGGGAACCAAAGACGCTGCAGTCTCAGAGAAGACAGCAAGAACCAGCAGGCCCAGGGAATGGAATCTGGTGAGCGATTAACTTCCAGAGCAAGGGGCTGTGGTGCCCGGGGTCACTCTGCAGGGCCGCGCTGTTCAGGCTGGGAAGGCAGAGTCAGCTCCTGGTGGTCACTGCCACTGACTGCCTCCCACACAAGTGTTCTGTGGTCCTAGAGTACAGTAGGTTTTTTTGGACCTCCTGCCTTGAGTTTGCTGCATTTATATTTCCAGCCAGGGCAGAAATTGCAGTTCAAGTGTCACACGTTTGCCTGTGCTGCTTGGAGAGCCAGGACAGTTGTGTCACACAATAGTCAGTGTCAGAGGGAAGTCGGAGACAGTGTGAATTGAAATGGTTTGGACTCCAATGGAAACTCAGGTCCTGAGCTGGCAGGACAGTACTGGCTGCAGTTCCACACAAGTTACGTGAAACGTCTCTGAGTCCAGAACTGGCTGGCAGAGTTTTCCCTACACCTCACTGAGGAGGGCAGGGTGCTGGGGAGAGGGGAGCATGCCTAGGTTTTCGAAATGCAGAACAGTGCCCAAACCATCCTTCTCTTGTCTTCTGACATTCCTTTTCCTGAGACGTAAACTTGGTGGGGCTTCTGCCAAGAATCTGTCACCAATCCTTCAGGTATCTGTGATTTCCCTAAAAGTTTCAGTATCTACAAAAGCTTTGCTCTGCCTATGTTTACACACCTGCAATGCAGCAGATTCCATCTGTGGTAGCCTGTCCGGGGAATGCCAATTAAATCAGTGCTTGCCATACAAGGCTTGAAGCCCCATCTTCATGTACATATCTAAAGAGATTTCGATGAAGGGTAATCTTGCATAGATGGCCCTTTGTCTTTTCAGTTGGCATGTACATTCCGTGCTTTCCCTCGCCAGCCACTAGCAGAGGCTGGATCCCCTTCTCAGGAAAGACTCCTTGCTATAAAGCCACAGGCCTGGGATAAAGTCATCAGAGTCTTACTGACACTTGACTCAGCAGCGGTTTTGATATATTTGGGGCTTTTCTGTGACTGCTTTTACTGTGACAGAAGATCATAAAGCACCAAATTGTCATAAAGATCCTGCTTTAGAAAAGAAGCTTCCCCATGAGTTCTGGAGCGAGCCAGAAAGGTTGCAACGAGCACCAGGAAGATGCAGGAAGCGCAAAGTCTCTCGTGAAGAGTGAATGGCCCTGAGAGACAGTGACTTGCAGAAAGTGGGACTGAATGACTGGGTCAGGAGAATGCAGTGAGAAACAAGGTGCTGGCTGATGGCTTAGGAAATCCTTACAAACATGCTTAAGCCCAGAAAGTGGCAAGCAGTTGACGTCTCTAGGTGAAGGGTGACATTTGTCATGCGAATATAGAGGAAAGAGGGTCCCTCCTGTGCCAAGTAGGAACGACAGCGATGTTTCCACCTTGCTTGCATGCCTAGGAGAAGGGGGAATGTTCGCTGCTGTGGCTGGCTCTGCTCAGCCATGCCCCAGAAGCTGACCTTGCTCTCTTTTCCTACATTAACACCCCATTAGTGGAGGAACCCCAGGAAACCTACATGAGCCTGGATGATGCACAAACTTTCTGGCGTGATGATGGTCTGTTACTGCAGAGATGAGGGAAGAGTTTGTTAGCAACTTCGACAGAGCAGGATCTCTGAAGCACTGTGCTTCAGGAAGAAGACATGACTTAGTGGTGGGGAAAGGGTGTTCAAGCTGAATTGAACTAGGTTACGTCTTGTTTTTGAGTCAGCAGAAGGAAGAGGATGTACATTTGAGTGCTCAGGTCTGGAATACCACCAAGGACAGCCATCTTGTCTGCTCTTTCATCTCACGGTTTCTTCAGTGATGTTTCTCAGCGTTGCCCACCAACATCCTCAGAAACTTGCAGGTTTGCTCCTGACTTGCACTTGCAGAAGGACCTAGCTAGATGGGAACATCAGGCAATAAGCAGCTACATGAGGTTCATCAAAGGACAGAGCCAGGTTCTGCACCAGAGACCTAGTAATGCTGGATACAGGTCCAGCACAGACTAAGAGACGAGTGCCTAGAGAGCAGCTCAACAGAAAGGGATCTGGGGTGCCGGTTGCCAGCAGGATCAATATGAGCCAGCACCATGCTCTGGCAGCTAAGAGAGTAAACAGAATTTCCGGAGGTATTTAACACAGCATAACCAGCAGGACAACAGATATGATTCTCCCGAGAGAGTTAAAGAGAAATGCGGCCTCACCTTGACTGTTATATACAGTTATGTGCTCCATAATGTAGAAAGAATGTGGACCTGATAGCATCCAGAGTACAGCAACAAAGATGGCAAAAGGACTAGAAGATGATGTGGCTTAACACAGCAGGCTAAGCATAAAACTGCCGTTCACTCAATCCCCTCCTCTTAGGAAGGGGGAGAATCTACATTTTCTCTTCTGGGGGAGAATTGGAAAAAAAAGTAAAAGCTTTTGGTTTGAGATAGAATTTAACAGGACAGAAATGGAAGGGAGAATAATAAAAGAATACACAAATGTGATGATGCACAATATAATTGCTCGATACCAGCCTAGCAATGCCCAGCCTGTCCCCGTGCTTTTCTTTGCTCAGGCCAGCCACCCAACTTTTGTTTTTCGGCATGGCATCATACAGGGTATGGGACATCCCTTTGGTCAATTTGGGTCAGCTGTCCTGGTCATGTCCCTCCTAACTTCTCGTGCATCCCAGCCTCCTCGCTGGTAGGGCAGAATAAAAAGCTGGAAGGTCCTTGGCTCTGTATAAACACTGCTCTTTCAGCAACGGAAAACATCACCGTTGCCTTCGTCAAAAAAAATCCAAAACATAGCACTGTGTGACCCTCTACAAAGAGAATTTAACTCTATCCCAGCCAAAACCATGACAATATCCACCCCTTATTCCACAACATTTACATCATGTTCAAGTCCAACACCTTGCAATACAGCTTATTAATCAGCACCCCCGAGTTTTTCACTGATATCATTCTCTTAGCTTAAGGAACACCCGTATGAAATGCCCTCAGAATGTTCATAAAATATTCACTGAATTCTTTTTCTCCATGACGTAGTTTCTTTCTGTCATAACAGTCCTTCGGAGAAGGTTAGGATTGTTGCATGCTGAAGCCAGTCTTGAGCTCATCATCTCTGCGCTTGTCCGATTCCATCAGAATTCAATCGTCCTTATCCGGTCTGGGTGATTCTTACTGTAATACCATTAATATGACATATAGCATGGCATATAGCCATCTTAGTAGTGATAAGATAGAGTATTATAGACAAAATAATATCATGCACATCCTTTTTTTTTAACTATATCTGGCTCAATATCGTCAAGGATATTGTGACCTTGCCATATCTGTGGCATAACTTATCGTACAGCTCAGATGAATTCATTAAGTCCTGGTGTTTCAGAAGGTCCAAAAGCTGTACAATAAAAGCTTTACATTCATGGATGTACTAAAAGCTTCGGATAATGTTGTACACCCTCCACCCGGAGGAGGCTGCAGCAGTGCTATTGCACAAAGGAGCTTCCTGTCTGATATATCTCCGATATTTACGCTTTCATCCTTCTTTTTTTTTATTTTTTACTCTTATGAACATTTTTTAGTGTTTTGTGTCCTTTTCCTTACTTTTTCCCGCATCTGTGTAAAAAAAAAAAAAAAAAAAATCTGTAAAGCTGCACAGATAGTGGACGGCACCATTCCTACACTGTCTTGTACTAACTGATGTCATCACAGAAAAATTTTTCTCAGGCAACAGAAAGATATCTGACCGGGGAGCATGGTTATGTCATCTGACCTGGACTGAAATATTCTCCCCTTCCCAGACTGAGCTCCTTCTGTGACCTTCCCACCCCAGGGGACACATATTGCTCTGTCTGAATGGACCATTTGCAGAGCTGGGAGCTCACCTTAAACTGCTGCTACAAGACTAGCATCAGTATTTGGCTGAATTTGTTGAAATTTTTATTGTCTTTCCTTCCACTATTTCCACTCATCTATATATTTTCGATGTGTCTGACTACTCTTATTTGTGAAGATAAAAACCACCGAGAAGTGAAGCAAGATGCTTTTCTACTTGAGTTCCCACACAGAAAAACTCTTGTCCTTCAGCTGCAGCAGCGGATACTTGGTGGCAGCTTGCCTGGTGCCGAGGAAGAGCCACTTCTGCTCGAGGGCAGTGCCGAGCAGCGGTGCTCAGCTGTTTGCACGCTGCTCTTGGTAGGCGAGTGCTGACGTGTTTGGCCAGCTCTGCCCAGGCAGTTCCAGGGAAGGATTCAGTGCTTAACTCGACACATGGACCTTCCCCAGCAGACAGTTTGGATGCATTGACATTTGAACGCTGATAGTGTAGTAGTACTGTGGTTTTATCACATGAGGTGACGCCAAGGTCAGAGGCAAGGCAAGCAACAGGCTTATGAGACAAAACCAAAAGTGATGAAGTTTGAAGTTGGAAATCAAATTTTTTTGTCTCAGCAAGGCTGAGTTCCCTTGACAGAATCCAGGTGAATCAAGGCAAGAATGCTGTCTTTTTGGAGACACAGTGTTTTCCCGGTGGAAAGTCATTCCATCAAGGTGAACTGGCACAGTCTGCCCAGCAAGAAGAAGAAACCAGCTTTTGCATGTTCCAACCTGCCCAATTCATTACTGCGTACAGCTTCTCATGGGCATCCTCACAGACACTATATAGTGTAGATCGGAAGGGAAATGTAAAGGGCACCACGTATTATATATATTAAACAAATAAGCTGTCAATCTACTCAGTCCCTGCCCCGCTTTACAACCACGGAGGTACTCAGTGGAGCCTACAGGTCCTCGAATGGATCTGGCTGTCCAGAACCCGCATTCATACCTTGGCTAGACTGTGGTACTGGCATCTTTCAATCAAATCCATCTTTGATTGAAAGAAGAAGCTGTGAACAAAAGCAAGAAAGAGAGCATGTGCCTTCCCATATGTCCTGCCTGCTCTGCTTTTGCAGGAGGCACCGTAGCTGGATTGAGCAGTCGTAGTGTGTCAGAGGAGCCAATGTTGCAGGGGACCTCTCAGGAAGTCCACCTCTTCAGGTGGCAGTGAGGTCCGTGACATTTGGGCATCACCCACATAAGCAACCACGAGGAACTTCAGGGCTCCTCAGATTTCTCAGTTTTACCTAGCAATACGAGGATCTTCATGTGTTTAGGGTCCCTCTTGATGAGTCCCATAGCTCTGAAAATGTCTCCAAAGCAGTCCAACCTACTGCTGCGGAACTGCCCAGGGTTGTCAGCACCATGCAGTTCTCGCCTTTTCCATACCTTTCCTCTCCATCCCTGAGCAGGGAAGGAGACACCCTTGCACCACATGACCATGCTCTCTAGGAGCCCTTACATACTGTTAAATGGACGGTAGCATCAGGGAAGATCAACAGTTACTCTCTGCACATCTGTCTCTCCATATATCCTCTTGCCTCTCTTTTCCTCTTTTTCAGGTCCATGTCTCTCCCCCCGCGAGTGGAGCAGCAAGGCACTGCCTTTGCAGGCTCCGAACTGCCCTGACACTGCACTGGGGCTCTTCTACCCAAAATAAAAGCAAAGACCTGTCCTCCTTCCTGGATTTTATCATTAATCATCCAGCTTGAGTGAGATGCTGCATGAGCTTCTGTCAAAGGAAGATTACAATGCTGCGTAAAGGACCTGCTAAAAGCTTTGGAGGCTTACTCTCCTAAGGAAAACTAGATTGTTCTTGGAAACAAGAAGAGGTCTTGCTGTCAGTATTGAGGCCGGAGATGGGACAAAGGCATCCCAGATGTATCTTAGGCTGAACTAACCTGCAAACGGCAAGGCCTCTCAAGCATTTTCGTATGAAAGACACATTTGAAGTGCAGGCCTTAATGTGATAATGCCTGCTTTACCCTGCTATATGATGGGTTCCACGATTTCCTATCTACAATCCTTTTTAGTTCTTGCACATGGTGTTTCAATAAAAAGCCCTAAAGGAAAATGGTGTGTTTCTAAAAATGTGGACATGGTGATTTTTCTCTGGACTCTGACAGCACGATCACTCCAGGGCTGAAATATGCTCTAATGAAGAGCTCAGCTGAGCCTTCACCTCCCTTTACAATGTCTCCTGCCTGAGCATCAGACTCATGCCAGCCTGTGAGTGTACCACAGCGGGGAATATGCCATCGCCTTCTTCTGTGAGCAACATTGGTGTAGCTATGCACATCCATAATTTTGACTTCTGATGTGTAGAAATGTGCAGTTCCATTCGTCAGCAGTGACGCCCTGTCCCTGTTTCACCAGCCACCTTTACTGCTGGTAATAGCCAAAGACGAGCACCAGGATGCACCTACAATGGCTCGGGGGAGGAAGAGATGATGTTGTGAAAAAGTCATGCAGCTTGGAGCTAGGCTTTGGTTCTGCGCTCGCAGCAATTGCTGCATACTTGTTGGATGAATGGGATGCTCACAGGAAGGGGAAAGGTGAGGATGTGGGATTTCTGGCTGCGTGGTAGTACAGGCTGGCTGCCCATGACTGCAAGAATGAAAGTGAAAAGCTGTTTGTGAAAGAAATGTATGTTCCTTCGCAGTCTTGTTCCAGGCCTTTTCTGTAGCTATGTGCTCTGCTCGCCCCTTGTCAACTTGAGGTGGAATTCATTGCGTCCCCCTGGATGGTATGAAGTCAGTTATTCCCTTCCCTACTTCTTCTCTCGGTGACTTCCGTCAATTACCTCCTTCAAAATCTGACATCATATTCAGTTTGAGCCTGTCACTATAATATAACATAGTTGGGCAAATCACAGGCTAATATGCAGTACTCTGGGCTGCTGTGTCAAGTCTGCCCTCTTACCTTCTCTCTGTCTTATCTCTGGTTGCTGCGAAGTGGAGGAACCGCCGTGCCAGTTTCAGGGAACACTGTCAGTTTTCTAGAAGTGTGAGAAGTGAGGATGTAGGTGAGAACAGCAAGGTCTTAACCTCAATACTTTCCATAAAGTTCTCTTGCCTCGTTCTCAGCAACTTCCTTCCTACTGATATATAAGAAAAGACGGGCTTCTCTTGAGGCCTGTAACAGGGCAGAAGGCCACCTGTCAGAGCCTCATGGAGTACTGGGTAATCCAGGCTGCCAAAAGGAATGACTTTTTGCCTGGTTAACCTCAAATGGTGGCAAATAAAGTTTCAAATGGCAAACAGTTTCTGGCAAAAAAAATCCGCTTCTTTAACTGATAGGAATGTAATTGATGCCAGCCCAAAAGGCTTTTATTTGAAACATCATGACTTGCTCTCAAAGGACGGTTTTCCTGAGAGAGGTGACTTACCTAGGAATTGTGAACTTATGTTTTTGTAGGGCATTTCTCTTTGCGGCTGGGTCGACCTTTACTCAGCATGGGGCAACCGGACACATGGATACAGGAAAGCAGTGAATACATGACGGTCACCACTTCAGAAGATCCCTAGGAGGGTCATGGGGAGAAAGCTGCTAACTCAAGTAGCGATCAATTTTAAACTGCGGGTGGAGAGCAAGAATAAATATCGTTGCCAATGAAAGCTGAAATTGCAGAAAGATTGATGGGATATTCACTAACGGCAGTGACAGAGCAGTTACATTTTGGCTTACATTCGCTGTTTATGCAGTGCTGTAAATAGGGAATAAGGAACACAGGCAGTGAATAAAGGATTGGGAGCGTCTCCAGAAAAAAATTCAAGGGATTTTGGAGGATCAGCTGTATCACAGATTTTGCAGCAAAGAAGACTGAGACTGAAGAACAGATAGGAAATCTCCGTTTTAGTCAAAACACAAGATATTCAGCTCAACAGGGGGCACTGGTTCTATGCTTTAACTCAGATCATACAACAACTCAAACTAGATGAGCTGACAGAATGCAAATTTATGATTTTCAGAGGGTCTACCAATATGTTTATGGTAAAGAAGAGGCTTGAGGCTTTCTATGCCATGGCCAAAGTATGACGGTTGGATTTGATGATCTTGAACGTTCTTTCCAGCCTCGATAATTCTAGGATGAAATGTGCGTCCTGAATCTCTTGCCCTTGTATGAGAAATATCGGCATTCATTCCCTTCTTCTTCCTTTCCCTGCCCTCCTATCAAGAAGTCTGACTTGGAAAGCTGTACTCACTGCTCTTAGTGGAAAGCTGTTTATGGACATTACAAGTACCCCATCCAGATAAATTAAAAAGTGGCAGGGGATAAGCTCCACAGCTATTTCTACTATAAAATGATTAGTGTTCCTGGGCACAATTAGGCAATATCCCAGTTCAGTCTGGGGACGTCTCTGCAGTTGCCCTGTATCGATGTGATCAGACTATGCCAGTTGGTCGCAGAGTCGAACAGCAGGTCCCAGTACTGTTCAGTTTATTCAAAAACACAGAGTAAAGCTCAGTATTTTTCCATCAGGGTGGAATCTTCTCTGCAGAGAAGAGCTTGAAGAATCTTTAAAGAACAATTCAGGCAATTTGTTCTATGATTTTCAAACATAACTTATGATTTTCTTCTGGACTCCTAGAACCGAGATGGATCCTCAGTATTAAGATCAAACATTTCTAAGTAATGGGAACTTAAGTAGATGGAGAACAGCTGAAATCTGTCTCGTTTCTTTCCATGGCTGTTAGTATCTCCGTCCTTGGAGATATTCGGGTGGACCACACAGCCTCCAGAGTCTCTCCCAATACAGGCGGCCAATCTCTGAAGACCTCTCTTATTTGACAAATAATGATTCAGAAGAGAAGCAGTATGCAGAAAATAATTCTGCCTGCAGCACAGCCTCTGTGCGCTGCTGTTCCTCGTGCTACTTGGAGCCGATAGAACCAAACTTCTGGAGATCCCACTGCTGTGGGCACTAACGAAATGTGATATGCAATGCCAAAGACACCAAATGTTCTATTGTTCTCTGCTGTAACGGACCTGGGTTTCAAACAGTTTGCTTCATCTCACTGCTCTCACTGAATGGTGGGTCACCAAGTCAAAGGGACTCAGAGCTAAGATTTGATTTGGAAAGACACCCAAAAGGGCGAATTCTCAGGGGCGGGGGTTGCTGGCTACATTTTCAATTTGATGCCCTAGCTTTCTCTTCCAGAGAAGTGGGAAGCTTGGCTCTACTTTAACTACAAGCCGCTCAGCTGCGCTCCTCGGGGAGTGAGTAAGGAAGTGTCATCATTTGCCTAGGAGTTTGACTCACAGTCTGCTTTCAGCACGCATACATGAGAGTCATACATTCACCTGAGGACTGAGACCAAAAGAGAGGTTCCTTCCCTCTCATGAGCAATGTCTCAAGCGACATGCAGTAATACTACACCAGATATCAAAAATGTTTTTTTGCTAGAGGTTTGAGAAGACACGGGTTGCAAGATCCTTTCCCATCCAAGCTTTTGGGAATGCTGCTGGAGTTGCAGCGAGCCAGTTTGTGTGTCCTAGCTGACCTAGACCTGAAGGACAGGAGGAGCCCCATGGAGAATGTTCTGTATAGCGTTGCTATCTGTTCCGTGTGGTGTGAGAGTGATCCTCTTTCTATGTACTTTCACACCCTGCTCTTCACAGCAAATCATGAGTTAATACCACTACAAATAAAACGAAAGCCCAGGATGTTTTGACTCCACATGGTAGCTTCTCCACTGCGACCTGCCCTAATATTCAAGGAACGGGTAGCCTCCTGGCTCAGATCCTATGTAACGGACCTGGCTGGGAGAGAGTTAATCTCCCCACAGCAGCCATATGGCGTTGTCTCTGCACTTGTGGTTAGAACAGCACTAAAAACAGTGTTTTGTCTGTTGCTGAGCACCGCATCCAGAATTCCAAACCCCCCAAAAAACAGTGGGCTGGGGGTGAGCAGCAGGTGGGAGGGGACGTCACCAGGGCAGTTGACCTGAACCGATCAACGGAATATTCCATACCATATGATGTCACACTTAGCAATAAAAGGTAGGAAAAGAGACATACAAGAGGGCCCAGACACCGAGAACCCCTGAATTCCCGGCATAGGACTCCTTTCCAGACTCTCCTGCCCTGTCAGGACCAGCAGCCCCAAGACTTTCCTCCTCGGGAGTAGGCTGGGCACGTAAGTGGTGGGCGGGCACCAGCATCCCCGCTTAGGAGTGCTGCAAGCCGGCAAGGCACGGTCACAATGGCCCAGGACAGGGGCAATGGGACAGGCTTGCATGCCCCCCACCAGCCTGCCACTCTTGAGCCGGGGCCAGCCCCGGGACATTTGAGCGCAAATCTTTGAGGAGCCAGAGCAAGGGATGCGACGGGGCCGAGGGCAGAAGAGCCTGGAACAGCCTGCTGGAGCTTCTCTGCTCCATTTGCAGCTCCCAGCAGGGCGCCACGCTGCCAGGTTTGAAATACCACTGCAGCCTTCCTGGAACGGATGCAAGTGCTTGGTGAGCTGAGAAGAGCCCCAAAGAGCAGCTGGTGCCTAAAGTTCTCTGGCCTTTTCCACTGGATAGCCTTGGCAAAGGATCACCTTGGTGGCCTGTGAAGACCCAGGGAGTGCCTTCTTGGTGCTCAGGGAGTAGAGCTGGCCTGGCCATCCCCATCCCCTAGCCACAGCCAGTGGCAGCAGCTGTAAGAGAGGGGCTGCAAAGGTGTTGCAGGCGATCCCGGCACCAACACCCTGCCCCAAATCTCAGGAGCCCCTACTGGTGTCCCCCCAGCCACTCAGGATTCTTTCCTGCCACAGCCATCAGGCCAGTGGCATTTGGGCACTTTCAGGAGCCCCGCAGATGGCTGCAACTGGAGGGAGAACAGGGCTGTCGGCTGCAGGAGCACATGGGGCCCACAGGAAGCTCTTGCTCACATGCTCAGGAAACAGACTATTGCCACCTCTCTGGGGGTCAGGAAGGAATTTTCCCCCGCGGCACACTGGCACAGATCCCCAGGGGTTTCCTCACCTTCCTCCGGAGCGTGGAGCACGGCCCCGTGACAGGGCTCCTCCGGGCTATTTGGCTGGAGCCTTTGCCTGCCGCTCTTCCAGGACCGAGATGCCACTGGTGCCCCACGTCTGGGGACGGGAAGGACTTTCTTCCCCCGTGGCACATTAACATTGGTCCCCGGGGGAGATACTGGCTTTCGTGCGCAGCACCGAGCACAGCCTCTTTCTGGGCTCTTTTGGCTGCCTTCCTTCTGTCTTGCAGGACTCTTTTTTCTTCACCAAGGGCTCAGGAAGGAATCTTCCCCCACCCAGACACCACTGGTGCTCTCCGGCTCTCTTGCCACTGTAAGCAGCAGCAAGTTCAGGGACTAACCCTAACCCTTTCTCCCTAAACCCTAACCCCAACAACTAACAGTGATCCCCAGCCCTAACAGCAGTCACCCTAATGATCCCCAAACGCTGCTAACTGTAACCCCTGACCCTAATGTCATGCCCTAACCCTAAAAGCAGTCACCACACCCTAACTCCCAAACCCCCACTAGCACTAACCCTAACGATCTTGACTCCAATCCTTAAACTCTAAGGGCCCTAACCCCATTGTAAGCCCTAATTGCATCNGCATTTGACTATCTCAAAAAAAAAAAAAAAAAAAAAAAAAAAAAAAAAAAAAAAAAAACCAAAAAAAAAACAGAAAATATAATGAAGTCTGGTGCAGCAGT